>JANHFP010002402.1:135421-145916 GCA_032468135.1 Calamaria suluensis | reverse complement strand
ATGACTAAACGCCACAGGCGCACAGAACGCTGTTACCTTCCCACCAAAGGTGGTCCCTATTTTTTCTACTTGCATTTCTTACCTGCTTTCGAAACTGCTAGGTTGGCACAAGCTGGGACAAGTAATGGAAGCTCACCCCATTACGCGGCACTAGAGATTCAAACCACTGAACGACCTTCCGATCAACAAGATCAGTTGTCTAACCCGCTGAGCCACCGTGTCCCCATATTCTTTCTATAAGCTCTGTTAAATTTGAAAGAACTTAGCATCACTTTCACTGAACCATTTTTGAACCCTGACTAAGGTAAAGGCTTCCTGTCAGTCATAACTCTACGACTGTCAGTCAACAACTCTAAGACACCATGTTGATCTCTGTTTCTTGTCTGAAGGAGCAAGCATTGTCCAAGGCAATTTCAGTGGTCATGTGGCCAGCATGACTATACATCAAAGGTGCACAGAACACTGTTATACTAAAGTGGTACTTATTAATCTACCTGCATTTGCATGCTTTTGAACTGCTAGGTGAACAGGAATTGGGGCAAGTAATGGGAGATCATCCCATTGCACAGAGCTTGGATATATTACCTTTAAACTCCACATTTGTCTTCCTTTAGGGGGTTGGACTAGAAGCCATCCAAGCTCCCTTCCAACTCTAATGTCCTGTTCTTCAATGTCAGCAATAGGTTATCAGAAGCACAAGGATATATGCGATTCTCAAGTGGTCCCTAAAGCAGGGGTGTCATACTCACATTGTCACGGTAGCATCACGTGACGTATTGGGACTTTTCTTCCCATTTGCTATGCAGGGGCATGGACAGCACATGAGTTTGACAGCCCTGCCCCAGAGTTTTCTCCAATAGCTTTGCAGCTTTCTGCCACTTGGGAGCAGGAACCAATGAAAATTTAATTCTATTTTGTATGTATGTAAAACAATAAAACTTTGTTTATAAAAAAAAAAAGGAAAATTTAGGGAAGGCTGAAATAAGTTTGAAATAGCTTTCTTTTGGCCGAGCTCATATCTGGGAGACTTCACAGCCATGTCCGTAATCATAGAACTGAAAGGGACCATTTGCTTCATGAGGTCCAACAATTGTTCAGTAGAATGATCCTAATTAAAGTATCCCTGGAAGGTGGTTTTCCATCCCTTGCTTGAAAAAATCCAACCAAGGGAAATCAACACCTTTCAAGGTAATTAGTTTTGCTGACAGCAATTCAGAAAAGGTTCATTGTGAACTTCTGGGACAACCAGGTAGATATCTATCCCATAGCCATGCAATTTCCCATAGCCATGCAATTTCCCATAGCCATGCAATTTCTAGACCAGTTCTGGCTAACCTTTTTGCCACCGCATGCCAAAACCAAATGATGGAATATGGGGGAGGTTACGCACATGCATGCCCACACCCATAATTCTATATGCCCCCCCACCCACTCCTTCCACTTTTGATACGTTATCACACGGTGGGCCTAGTAGGCCCATTTTTTTCCCTTCCCAGGCTCCAGAGTCTTTCTTGAAGCCTGGGGAGGGTAAAAATGGCCGTCCCCACTGCCCCCCGGAGGCCCTCCAGATCCCGGAAACAGCCTGCTTCCCTGCTTTCAGTGGGCCCAGAAGGCCCAAAAATCAGGTGGCTAGTTCTCGCATGTGCACCAGAGCTGAGCTCACATGCCCACTGATATGGTTCTGCATGCCACCTGTGGCACACGCGCCATAGGTTCGCCATCACAGTTCTCGATTTTAATGATCCCACACAAACCAATTAGCAGAAATCCCCAAACAAACATAGATTATGTGTCCAAAGTAATTCTTCTTTATTTTGAAGTTAAACTCACTTCCTTGAACAGCAAACGTAAATCTTTTGCAAACATGAGATATGGCTGCAGTCCAGAGGCAAATTAAAGTCTTATCACAAGGCTCTGATAAAAACTGGTTACTCACAAGAGGCAAGCAGTGGCTAAGAAAGAATGTAACAAATTGAACCCAGCAAAAGCCAATTCGTATCATCTGCCTTATAAAGCCTCTTTCCCTAAGCCTCTTGTCCCCGCGTCTCTCTCTGGTGTCCACTGGGGGTGCTGTTCCTTCTTCAAAGCTATCACTCTCTGCCTCCACCCCCAGCTCCCTAGATTCTGTCAGAGCCTGCTCTTCTTCAAAGCCTAATTGCTCCGCACTGCTTTCTACCATTTGTTCCGCCTCATCCTCTGAGTCGGACGCTGGCAGAGGCATGGCACTGATTGTCTCCCATCTAGGGACCTACCAAGCCCAATCTCATTTAATTTTCAAGCCCAAATGTGAATCAGGTGCCATCACTGAAATTAAAGACAAACCTGAAATGCCTTCCCCCAACACTGGAAATTCAAAGCAATATGGTTAGCCCTCATCCAACTGCCCTCTGAAAACTCTTCTGTGTGCCTTCAAATAGTAAATCTCCTTTCAGCCACCATATGGTTAATGACATCTGGAACGGTGGGGAGGGACTGTTAACACAAGAAACTGAATTCATGTAGAATCTGCCAAGTTATATCCAACACATTTCATTCATTACCATGTACAAAAATAGGCGTCATGACCTCTCCTTTTTGTCTTCTGTCTGTCAGGCATAATCTCAAAATCAAATATTATGTGGGGTGTTGTTGTTTTTTTAGTATCCTACAAGCTCTCTCATTCTCAGCAGCTTTTTTCCTCATTACACAGAACTTCCTAATACTAACCATAAGTTAACAAGCTCAGCTCTGTGGCTTTAACATTCTGTCCTGCTTGCCAGCTGCCAGAAATTGACAAGCCCTTAATCAGACTGCAACCTTTTGCTCCTAACAGGCTTTAGCATATGCAATAAAAAACAAGTCTTTCTGGTGATGGAAAAAGTAATTTTGTATACATGAAGGCCTAAGTACTTTTTCTTTTAGCTTTTCACTAATTTTTGTCATGGATACCACATAATTTAAACAGTGTGCTTCCTTTTCTTTCCATTTCCTTCTTTGTCTCTTCTTTGCAACCCTATCTATAAAGGGTTATACTTTGGCCACTTAGTGAGAAGGAAGGACTCACTGGAGAAGAGCCTGATGCTGGGAAAGATTGAGGGACAAAGAAGAAGGGGACGACAGAGAACGAGGTGGCTGGATGGTCACTGAAGCAGTAGGTGTGAGCTTAGGTAGACTCCAGAGGATGATGGAGGACAGGAAGGCCTGGAGGAACATTGTCCATGGGGTCGCGATAGGTTGGAGATGACTTAACAACTAACAACAACAACACAAGTCAGAATTAGACTTGAATAATGTGATATTCAATTTAGAGTGAATTCTAAATTGATACCAGGCTGTTTTAAATGCATCCCAAAATTCAGTTAATGCAAGGCTAGCATATGTGCAATTGAGGTTAGTGCATGCACAGTTGTGACAGGTTAGGCTGCTCTTCTGGTTTCTGGCATGCATGTGTGCTCCCCTTTTGGCACTTGGTGCCAAAAAGGTTCATCAAGACTGGCCTATTTCCCTTGAGTTGGAATGAATTACCTTATTTTCTGTAGGAGTCAAAAAGAGGGCTGTGAAAATATCTACAGACCCCTCACATCTCGGACATTTGTTTCAACTTCTACCCTCAAAATGATGCTATAGAGCACTGCACACCAGAACAACTAGACACAAGAACAGTTCCTCCCCCCACCCCACGCCATCACTGCTAAACAAATAATTCCATCAACACTGTCAAACTATTCACAAAGACTGTATTACTATTATTCTTCCCTTCTAGTATCTCTTTTGAAAGTAATACTTATTACTATGACTATGTTGCTTGTATCTTTCAATTTATACTGCTTGTATTTTTTCTCTAGTATAATTTGATAGCTTATTAGTAACCTTGACTGCATCTTTTCATTCTTGATGAATGCATTTTATTCTCATGTCCATTGAGAGCATATACACCAAAGACAAATTCCTTGGGTGTCCAATCACACTTGGCCAATAAATATAATCCAATTCTATCATCATGGTTTTATAGCTGCTCATCTCCCAAAGCTCCTCTTAATAGTGACTTTAGATCTGACTGTATTTTAAGTTCCAGTCATTTTGTGTCACCACGTTAACATAAGATTGCCACATAATCTTGAAAGGTCTGCTGCCCTCGGATTAAAAAAAAGGGTTTAAGTGTTACCGAGGCTCCCTTTCGTTTCACCAACCGTACCGCTTGGTTTCCAACTCCCAAAATCTCCCCTCTCGCCGCCGATCTCCCGAAATCCCCCACGCCCCCCCCCCCGTCCGCTGATTCCCGATCCTCCTCCGTTACTTCGGATCCAACCGCCGACACCGCTAAACCGCACCTGTGAGACCGAAGCATTCTTCCTTCCAGTACTTGGACTCGTAGATGCGAGTGCGAATGATCTTCTCCACCAGATACTGTGGGTTAGTGCCGTGGATGCTGTGCGCGTCTTTTACCGTCCGGTTTGCCATGGCCCGGTATGGTACAAGGCCCTACGAAGTGGGAGCGTTTCCAGAAGGGAGAGAAAAGAAAACGGGAGAGCGAGAGAGAGCGGCCTACAGAGCTCCGCCACTTGCCCTAGCTCCCTCCATTTTCACTTCCGCTCCAGGTTCACTTCCAGAGAGAGGAAAAGAGGCAAGGCGATCGACACTTCCGCCGGACTCTCTTCACACACTTCCTCCCGCCCCTCTGCAGAAATAGGAATTGAGGTTTGGTGGGTTTTTTTTCACAGCCAGAAACAAACATGGCGTCTCTAAGGTCGTGCAAATTTCACTTCCGGGGAGGAGCGACAGGACTTTGGCGCGAAGTTTCATCTCGCAGGAGGAAGAGGGAAGCTGTCGTCGCGCTGAGCCTCAGATTGACGGGTTGTTATTTTTTTTCCTGCGGAGTTTCGTGAGGCTTGAAAGAATGTATTGCAGCCCCTCGCGGAAGACGTCGTTGCAACGTAAGCGTTTTTTCTGTTGAACGACAGGATTACTAGATTTCTAAGGACAGCGGGGTCGTGTTGAAGCTTGAGTGGTAGATTCATCTTCACCCCAGGGTCTCTTAAATACTTCTCTATTATGTTTAGGAAAGGTGTATGTGTGTGTGTGTGAATAACACAGAAGCTGAGGATTGAGCAATGCCCTAACAAAAAGTTCCATTACTTTTTTGCTCAGATGGTGTGTTTATTGTACAAGCTGATCTTTCCTGGTTTTTTTTTTAAACAGATACCATAAACACAAGAAGTCAGGGAAAACGCATCTATTCGTGGATTGGCAAGGCTATATCTACAGACAGAAAATTCAAGATCTCTCATTATAGGTATGGCAGTCTGTTTTACTTCTTGTTAGAGAGCAAAATGTGTACCATAGTTCTGGAGAAATGCACAATAATGCAATAGTGCTGATAATTGAGCAGTAATTTAATTTAATTAATTAAATTTCTATACCACCCCTCTCCTCACGGACTCGGGGCGGTGCACAGCCATAAACATAAAATATATATTCATAAAAATTAAAATATCCATTAAGTACAGATAGTGCTCGACTTACGGTCATTTAGTGACTGTTCAAAGTTACAAGAACACTGAAAAAAGTGACGTAGGATCGTTTTTCACATGACTGTTGCAGCATCCCTCCGGTCACATGATCAAAATTAGGGTGCTTGGCAACTGGTTCATATTTATGACAGTTGCAGTGTCCTGAGGACATGTGATCAGCTTTTGTAACCTTCTGACAAGTCAACAGGAAGCCAGATTCACCTAACAACCATGTTATTAACTTAACCATGCAATATTTCACTTAACAACTCTGGCAAGAAATGTTGTATAATGATGAAAAAGTTGCTTAACAATCGTCTCAGTAACAAAAATTTGTGGCTCAATCATGGCCATAACTCAAGGACCACCTGTAATAGATATAAAAACTGTTCTACATGATTCTGTATGGCAATAATAATGTTTATATGCTACTGTTACTATGCATGGTGCATTATGGAAGAAGAATCAAAACAAAAACAAGCCGAGTCAGTGTCTAAAATTTTGACAAAGGGGTGGTAATGGATAGAAAGAAGATGGCGAATGGTATACAATGCCTCAAAAAAATTATTTATCATTTTTAGGGGAGTATCTATTAAATGTGAAAAAGGTATCAGTGAAATCTGTATTTTCCCTGGAGAGTTTATTTTCATAGAAGAAGAAGAATATGATCAATTTTTTGTGGCAAGACTCTTAAAACTATATGAAGATGGTAAGTTTTTTTTCTGTCTCTTCCCTATACACCAATACTAAGATTTTTGTTGTTGAATATTTGTAAAAGAGGTTGTTAAAAAGTAATATATGATACTAAGAAGCTAAAGCGTTTTTGAAAAATTGCAAAAATTATTGTTCCAATTGTGGCCATAAATTGAGGACTACCTGTATCAGTCTACAGCTATTGGCTTGAATTAAATATACCATTTTAGCAATAGTTGATAGCAAAAGATTGACACTTACTTAAGCTGACATTTAATGAAACCAAAGAAATATATGTTTCAAAAATCTTCAAGGGGTCTTGGTAGGTAATATTTTTTTCTACCCTAGATGCTCAGGAGAAATATGCAGTTGTTGAGTGGTTTTCTCGTATTGAAGAAATACCATTTGGTCTCCGAAGTTTGGGACAAAATGCTTCACAGGAGATATTCTTGAATGAGGATACTAAATGGGATACTGACATATTTGTTTCATCTATTGCTTGTAAAATTATGGTAAGTAGTAACATATTCACATGGGCCAAGGCAAGAAAAGGAAAATTTCTTCAGAACTTCTTTGATGTAGTTTACAGTAATTGTAATCCTGAGTTAGCTCCATTCAATCTTCCAATTCATGAGTAAGGTCCTAATAGCCTTCTGGAAGGCTAAAAGTTTGAGTCTGCAGGATCACCTCACAAGGTAAAGAGACCTATGAAAGGGATACACTTCCTAAATCCCATTAAATGGCAATATTTCAGGGAAGGAACCCGGAGCATGCCTACCCTGTTAGGCAGAAACTCTTGGGAAGAGACAAATAACCTGGACCTATGCTGGGTAGGAATCGAAAATTTAACCAGCACTTTGAATGGCACCCAGAAGAAAACAGAACCAGTGCAGCTTTTGCAACAGGAATGTAAGTTGGGTGAATCTAGGGGTGCCTATTGAAGCTTCTGCATTCTAGACCAGTTGTGGTTTCTGGGTGGTCTTTAAGAGCATGTATAGTTCATTGCATTTTTAAAGAATGTTGATTATTAGTGTAGAATTGATCACTTAGCTTCCCTTCCCCAGTCTAGTGAGATTATAGTCCTGGTGATCCCCAATCACCATGAACATTGTAGTAACAAAACATCTGAGAAACACTATATTAGATTAATTGGGCAGCGACTTTTTGTAATTTGAATTATTAATGTTTACATAAGTTGTATGTTACAAACACTATCTTAGGCATCAGAGATTCCTGATTCTAATATCAAATCATCATCTCTTAAATTACTTCTATGCACTTACACTGTTTAGAGATAGTGAAAAGTATTATTCATAAGGTAATGTATATGATTCACTAGTACTGTAATTTATGAATAGTAACGGTATATCTAGGGCCGTTACTATTCATAAATTACAGTACTAGTGAATCATATACATTACCTTATGAATAAGGTAATGTATATGATTCACTAGTACTGTAATTTATGAATAGTAACGGTCCTAGATATATATGATGACTTCAATATGATGACTTCAATAGACTAGCAGTAACTAGTCACTAAGGTGGCTTGCCTCTAGTTACTACTTGGACTAGACACCAGTGTTTTCAGCTAGCCAGGCATTTATTTTAAAAAAATCACAACGCAGCAAACCATTCCCACTCTGCAAAGGAAATTACATACATGCAGCCATTAGTAAGTGAACTCAACTGCATCTTTGCAAGTCGGAGAGTTAATTATAAAAATATGAGTAATAGTTCCCACTGTTTTGTTAAATATTCCTCTCCTGAAAGGACAAGCCAGTTTTCATTACATTTTGAGGAAATACATGCCTTAATTGACCTTTTGTTATGCTTATATCTAATTGATGTTTAAACTCTTTGGATTATACTAAGTTTTGATACATTGAACACATTATTTTACTGTTCTTTGGACTTAAATCTGCTGTGTAAATGAACAACTTTGTGCTGTTTTTCTGTTTTTAGGTTATTCCCTTATCACCAAGTGAAACATTACCTACTGAAGTAAAAGATAAGCAAGTTATGTTTGTAAGGAAATCCTGGGATGGAAAAAAGATGAAGCCATTGAGATCCAATTTACTGGCAGAATTGAAAAATTCCATTAAACTAAAGATTGATATAAATTTTGCAACCGAGTGCACCCGGACTCCCTCTCGCTCGCCGGAAAAAGCAACCAAAAATGTCACCTGGAGTACCAGAGAAAAAAATAAAAGCAGTGCTGCTGCTAAGTCTTCCTTGTTTAAGCAGAGATGTTCCACAAAACTGGTCAGTGGAGACATCGCTGGAGCAAAGAAGAGATTAGAGTTAAACAGTAGGTTTGCAAATAATCGGGTATTGCTGTCTTTTCTGTTAGAAGATATAGCTCTGTAAACAGCCGCATGGTATATATACTGAATAGTGCCTTATTAATTTTAGGTAATATAGGTAGTCCTTGACTTACAACCACAATTAAGCCCAAAATTTCCATTGCTCACAAAAACAATTTGTTAAATGAGTTTTACCCCACTTTACAACCTTCCTTGCCACAGTTGTTAAGCGAATCGCTGCAGTTGAATTAGTAGCATAGTTATTAAGTGAATATGTTCTCCCCATTGACTTTGCTTGTCAGAAGATCTCAAAAAGTGATCACGTGGCCTTGGGACACTAACTGTCATAAATGTGAGCCAGTTGCTTAGCATTGGAAGTTTGATCACGTGACCTTGGGGATGCTGCAATGGTCGTAAGTGAAAAATGATCATAAGTCACTTTTTTCAGTGCCGTTGTAATGGCAAACAGTCACTAAAATGGTTGCAAGTCAAGGACCTTCACATACATGCACTCATACAACGGAGATGTTTCTTGAGTTGGGTTTGTTCATTTCTGCTGCTGTATTTGATTCATAAATATCTGTAACAAACAAAATTCTGCCCTTATTAGTATGATTACTCACGTACAGTAATTGTGCAGGTTTATAGGTATATCATGATCAGAAAAACTTTTTATCATTTCCTTGAAAATTGGGGAAATCTGTGTAAAAAATGGGAGAACAAAACCTATTCCATGCTATTACTTGGATATAAATCTAAAGGACTCAACCATTCTAGCTTAGTAGGAGACCAATTAAGTTTGACAATTTCTGAAAAATCAGTAAGGTCTAACTTTGTTATTGGAAGAAACTTTAGAAATTAGGTTGCAGGCCAGAAGAAATTTGACCTCAGAGATACAGAGGGGCTTACGTATTCAGAAATCACAATTCTTTAATGACGTCTGTTAAAATCTATGTTCTGTGTTCTGATTTTTTTTCCTTTTTAGCACCTACAAAATCTAGAAATATGCTTGCAGTGCAACAAGATGGGATAGAACTTCTAGACTGTAGCTTTACTGAAACTCCTCGACGCTCATCCGTTAAAAGAAAAGTAACATTTACTGGAATAAAAGGTTCTCCTAAAAAAATACCTTGTGTTTCTGATGAGGAAGATTTGCTTTTAGATATAAAACCACTGGATGAGCAGCCTGAAAGAACTACAACAAATTTACTAACTTTGTGCCAGAGGATCCAATATTCCAATCTGAAAATCAGCAGTTCTGCTGTGATACGAAGTGGCAAAGGGTAGGGACCAGCATTGTGTCCTAAATTTGGGGTCTTCTGAACAGCTTAGTGTTCTTGTTTCTATAGTAACATACTATTTTTCTTCAAGCAAGACACAGGTAGCCCTTTCTGTGTGTCTATTATTAATTTTCTTCTTTTCTGTAATAATTTGCTGACAGGCAGATATTTTAGCTTTTTAATACTGGGGTTAAATTTAACAGTTTAATGACTACACTTGAATACAATTCCATGGGTTAAATTTGCCTAGATTGTTTCTTGAATAATTGAGAATAGAGAAGTTGGTGAAGGTGTGTGTTTTTCATAGAATATATTAGTCAATATATTTCTCTATAGTTTAGATGAAGAACGTGAATTGGAAACAAGGAATCCAGCGATGACTCCACGTTCACGCAGAAAATGTGCACAAGTGACTGCTGCTCGAATTGCAAAACAACTTCGGTGAGACTGTTATCCATACCACATTTTAATTTTTTAGGCGGTTTAGTGTTTATTGTCTGTTAGTAACACTTGACAAATTATTGATTGAAGTATAAGCATGTTTACAAATATATTATATAAATATATTATATATTATTATATTATATAAATATATTATATATTATTATAATGATTATTATATAAGCATGTTTACAAATATATTGTTGGATAGAAATACCGTATTTTTCGGACTATAAGACGCACCCAACCATAAGACGCACATAATTTTTAGAGGAGGAAAACAAGA
>JANHFP010002402.1:109521-129402 GCA_032468135.1 Calamaria suluensis | reverse complement strand
TGATATAGAGGCACTTTAACTTTACAAACTTTTTGCAATTAACAGTCCTCTTACAACGCTCCTTAAGATTCAAGGAGTAATTTTCCATCCTACTTCAAAATAATTGACATCATCTCTGGGTTGTATGAAAGTGGCACAGTAAAGTAAGATGAATTTAAAAGAAGAAAAAAAATACTGAATTGCTTTTCTATTTCACGGTGCGTCTCCTGGGATTATAAAAAACAGATGTGGATCGCCAAAACAAGTTTTTAAAATGGATATGAGAAGGAAAAAAAAACCCAAAGAAACCTCCAGATACACATGCATAATACTAAGTGACTGGTGACAAACTTGTTAGCTAGAGAGAGAAAATAAATCTGCCTTGTTCGTCTGTTGCTCTTCTGGTTGGTGTTGATGGGCTGCAAAATAATGCCTGAAGGCAAAGAGATGGTGAAGGAGATGTACAGTTCAATGAACAACCATGTTGTCCTTTTTACATATGCATTATAAATACATCAATAATTGATTGCTAGCCACTGCCCTGTTACCTACTATTGTAGCAGCCGTATTAAATAGCAGATTTGTGTTTAATGCTATCCCTAACCAGGTAGCATACAAAGGTTAAAACTAGAGGGTGTGTAGAGTTGAACAATTCATGGATTAGTACAGATAGTTCTCAATTTACAACAGTTTATTTAGTGACTGTTTGAAGTTACACAGCACTGAAAAAGAGTGACTTATTACCTTTTTTCACTTTTTTCAACTGTTGCATTCCTGTGGTCATGTGATCAAAATTCAGATGCTGGAGTTGAAGTCCGCCAGGCTTAAAGTCGCCAGGTTAGAGACCCCTGATATAGAGGCACTTAGCTGACTGATATTTATTATGGTTGCTGTGTCCTGGGTCAAGTGATCACCCTTTGCAACCTTCTGACAATCAAAGTCAATGGGGAAGCCAGATTAATTTAACAATTGTACTACTAATTTAACAGTTGCAATTATTCATTTAACAACTGTGGCAAGAAAGCTCATACAATGGGGCAAAACTCACTTAACAACTATCTCGCTTAACGGAAGAAATTTTGGGCTCAATTGTGGTCGTAAGTCAAGGACTACCTGTATTCTTTTTTTAAAAATACTGGTCACCCTCAAAATGAGCATGTTGTATTGCTTGTTGTATTAGACTTGAAGATGCTCTTTTTTCCTTATGTTTTTTTTTAATGTTCAGAAAACATGCTACAGATATATGAAAGTAATATTCAGAAATGTACAGTGCTGTTTGTGCAGAAAGTCTGAAATGAAAAACTCCAAGTCTAGCAGGTGACTGACTAAATGTATGATCTGAACAAATATTTTGCCTTTTGCTAACATTAATCACAGTCAAGGGCATATTCTGATTATGGGATTAATTACTTAAATATATGATCTTTGACTCTCACGTTAAGAACATTACACTCATTACACTGATTCCCTCTTGAATATTAGTGGGTAAGTGACTACTATTAACATTAGTTCTCATTGTCAGTTACACATCTAAGGTGACAGAAAACCATAAGATATGTAATAATTTATTAGCTGCTGAATACATTCTAATTCATGCCAAGGCTTTTAGTTTTAACATATTCTCTCTTTTGTTTGTTGAAGTTCAGTACATGCTTTGTCTTTATGTCACAGTTTCAACTGTAGCATTTTCTGTTAGGATTGACAAAGGTTTTAGCCAGAGGTGGGCGTCACATACTGTACTGTAACAACCAGTTTACGCAGAACTGAAAATGTGAGTGTACACTCATCAACCTGAGTAGATGAGAACAGGTACTCAGCTATAGAAGCAAGCATTGATTGGTTGAGAGTTCTCCGTGCTTGGCGACTAGACAGAAAAGATAAGTACTTTTGGCAAGCTCCAAATTCCATGGCCATAGGCATCCTGATGTCCAAAGATATCTGAAAATAGCCCAGATCCATGTCAAATGCGTTTTAACCTGAATTCAAAAAGGTGGGTGATGGAAAAGCTGACTTTATCATATATCTAGAAGATATATGACTATGTCATCCTGTCATTCGCTATTTTCTGCTTAAGTTAGAAAAATCTGATTTATTTGTTACAACATTCAGTTTATTGAATATTGATAGTTTATGGTGGCATGTAAAAATTATGGCCTTTGTTGGTCAAAAAAACAGAAGATCTACCAACTTCATACAAAGTTTTCATTGGAAGATACTTAAAACATGACAATATAGACCTAGGCATTTAACAGCATCAGTCAGAAGAGAATCAGGGTAAAAAATAATTACAGGGATTATTTATCAGCTATAATATTCAGTTTCTATTAGAAATAATCTACAGCATCTCTCTAAAAATGAAGCATCTCATTTGTTTAATATTTCAATTTAGATAATATTACTATGCCCCATTTCTCAGAAGTGAAATTTGAGTGGACTGGTATGAAATATCTACAGAATAGGTGGCTTTCCATTGTTTAAGCTTTAAATAAATAAGCAGTATTATCAGGGTGATTTAATTTATTCATGCCATCTAAGGATAAGCCAAGTATTGTTGAATATAGGAAAAAAGTCTTTATCCTTTGATATCTAGCTATGAGAGGAGCCTAACATAATTCTCTGTGCTTCAGGACCACTCTGAAAGATATATCTGGAAACAATATACAATTTTTTGGTCCTCCTCTTCCAAAGTTGTTGCCATTTTGGCTACTTCTAACATTTTGTCTCAAACAGCTATATGGAGAAGTTCAATTAGGACAGCATCAATAAGACCTGTATTTAGATGGCACACAATAGACTGCCTGAGTAGATTCAGCACAATGTATCTGATATAGGTTTAATAGTTTCTATTCTCTAAAGTCTCTTTGTGCTGTTCATAAATAAACCCAGGCCTTTCCCCCCTATAAAAATGGTTCAAGGCTTCTTGACATAATGCTGACTCTGATTACTGTTATGCCTCAAACAATTAAAGGAGCAGTGGCTTTCTTGTTTAATTCAATGTTAACTTGTTCTTTTAACAGCCTCTTCATTTTACTGTATCTCCTCTCAATCTTTTCAATATTATCTATATGACCTGAAAGCATCTATTTATCCAATGTAACAAAAGAAGACCCTCATATTTGCTTATTTCATAAGGAAGACATTACATAGCTTTCTGTATGTATTTCGTTTGAATTCTGGTCCCAAACAATGTTTTCACCAGTCAGGGAGGAATAAATAGTTTTTCACTTGAAGTTCATTCCTTAGATTTACTACAGCCTCTTCAGGAGTCAAGTGGTTTGGCTCCACTAAGGTAGATCAGATTAGTGAAGTTAACTCCACAGGATGTTTTACAACTAGTTGTATTGAGATTAGCTGTACTAAACAGAATCTTTAAAGTATGGGTTTGCTATTCCCTCTACCTCCTCCTTATAATTCAATGAAGGGTGGCTATCTCAGCCACTTCTGAACAATACCTGGATGTTCTGGACTTAAAAGGTGCTTTAGTCCTTGTTGCCTTGGCAATAGGGTGCATATCTCCATCCAGATCATTATTCCTTACTTTCTATGGGGAAGGATGAGGCTCTTATCTAAATATATGATTACTTTTGTCTCCCCAAGTGATCAAAAGTGGTAGTACTAGTTTAATTAGATGTTCACCTTAAAGCTTTGTTTAAGTGTAGTCTATTTTTTTATTTTTGCAGCTGATGGACAAACTACATCTTAGCAAATTACCTTTCTGCCAGAAATCATATATATCTGTGTTTATGGAAACACTACATGTGCTAGTTTCAAGAAGACTCTAATGAGGGAGATGCTACAGACAGCAGATGGTCATGTATTTAGGATTGCAACTCTATCAGGTGGTCTGCTACTATTCACTATGTTTGCTGGACCTCATGGGACCTGGTTTAAAAGATTTGGAAAGGATCACAATTTCCTAACTGTGACATCAGCCATGAGGGTTACTCCTTTTTATTTAAAAAAAGTTTTCTTATGAAAAAGTGTATAATTTTAAAAATGTGTAATTAATTAATAATAATAAAAATATAAAACAAAAAAGAACACAACAGAAACTTATTGCATTACATATAAATCATTCAGCCACTGTTTAAACACACCCTTAAACTTTTTCATGTTTAATCCATATGGAATAATACCGATTCATCTGTCTATTTGGTAAATAGAGGGATAATTTGTATACAAAAAACAAGTACATGTCATTGATTCACATCTATACATCTGGCCTTTTTCCAATGCTAATGCATACCCTTAAGCCAGAAAATCCATAATGCTTCACAAAGTAATTAATCATCAAATGTTTGGTAAATAGTTCAGAAGTATGTTCTCTATTGTAACACCTGCTCTCTGGAACAGGGGTATCCAACCTTGGCAAGTTTAAGACTTGTGGACTTCAACTCCCAGAGTTCCTCAGCCATCATCCCTTCCATAGATCTGTATGGCTTCAACTTGATGATAATCCAATAGTTTTTGAAGAGCTGTTTGTTTTCTTCAGCCTGGGCCTAGAGTGAAAACTGAGCTTTGCTAGTTACTTTTTTATATATACTTTAGGTTTTCTGGGTAGTTATGGCTAGCTATTTTGCAATGTGAAATAGAGGACTATGTCAAAAGCTGCCCGGTCTGCACAACCACAAAACCCTCAACAGGGAGACCCTCTGGCCTCTTACAGTCTGTGGCTAATCAAACCCAGCTGTGGGAGGAGATCACCATGGACTTCATTGTAGAACTGCCAGAGAGCAATGGCCAGAGTGGGCTGGATAAACCCTTGAGTTATGTTCTTGTCTATTACTTCCGCAGCTCTTCCATCTCTTTTGGCATCATCAAGTACATTTTGGGCTTTGGTAGTTTTGCCCAAGGGAGGATTTCAATTGGTTCAATGATATGGGGATAGCACATTGCTCTCTTTCTCACTAATCACCTCCACCAAGTCCTCATAGACGCACGGGCAGTAGGGATGGGGTGGGGTCTGGACTGGCATGGTGCCCCCCAACATCCAGTACTCAATCCTCCCAGGCTTGTTCATGAGGAGGGAGCCTAGGCCCTGTTCCTATCCTCAGCTTGCAGTAACCGCCTTTTCACCATATAGTAGGACTCCACTTATCCAACCAGGCCCATCCCCAGGATTACAGATTCAGTCATTATAGGCACTACTATGAACCATATCATCTCCCAATGTTGGGCGAAACTTTGGACTGGCCATTTATAATAAACAATTTATCAAGTACTATCAATACATTACTCTAATCAATAGATTAGAAATCAGTGAATCAGAAACCCTAACCTTCAGGATAATTTATTTGATTTAGGACACCATCATGGGTCAATTAAGAGCAAATATCTATGACTTAGAGCAGTGCTTTTCAAACAATGAAGGAGGCTTATAACAAATAGAATAAGACCTGTGCTTTATCTGTAAAATCTTGCATAAATAGAAATTACTGTTGCCACAGTCAGTATAACTAATTTTCTTGTGTGAGTCTATCTAATGGTAGTTCCTTTTAATGTGAATAAATATATTTGCCTTTATGAGGTTACATTCCAACTAAGGAGTAACCAAGGATATAATGGATTTTTTATCTTATGCTATGAATGGTGAGTTGATTTATGATCAACTAGGGTGAAAAATCATCCCACAGACCAGTGCGCTCAGACAGAGAGGCCCGCTGAGGGTCCCGACGACTATGATGTGCCGATTGGTGACCCCGAGAGGGAGCGCCTTCTCTGTGGGAGCGCCGACCCTCTGGAACGAACTACCCACGGCACTGCGAAATCTCCCAGATTTAAGGACATTCCGCCGGGAGTTGAAGACTCTGCTCTTCCGGCAAGCCGGCCTGGGATGATTAGGGCTCTAAATTGGAAGGGGGAATTTTGAATTGGGAACTTTGATTTTAAGATTTTTAAATTTTTTAAAAATTTTAGAATTACAGTGCATTATTTAATTCTTTCTTAATTGTATATATATTGTTGATTTTATTCTGTAAGCCGCCCTGAGTCCCGATGAGATGGGGCGGGGGTATAAATCTAATAAAATCAAAATCAAATCAAATCAAGAGATTATAATAAAAATAAGGCTAGAGAGTAAACTTTCCTGAAAACAAGCAAATGAACAAATGTTCTAAACAATCTAAAATCATGACTGCATCAAGCTCCATTGTTGTCATACTTTAAAATGTTTATAATACAGTTTAATTTTTAAGACAAAAGTAAAGATCTGGCTGCTATGGTCAAACTGGATGAAGTTAAGTATTATGAGGAAAAGATTCTTACTTCCTTGTATTTCTCAGGTATTTCTCAATACAAGAAGGAACATATGACTCCATCTCCCATAGGAAAAAAATAATTGGTCATATGAAAAACATCCTTAAAAATTGGAGTTTCATAAGGGTGGTTCTGTCTGATTTCAACTGCCTTAGCTTTTAAAAAACTCATTGTGTCCTTCCACCTCTCCTTTCATTCTTGCTGTTTTACATTCATAATAAAACACAAATTATGTTTGTTTTATTATGAATATTTCTAGTTCCAAGTGTGTTTATGACTTTTCAGTCTGATGGATTTCAACACAGAAAAATGAATGAAAGTTGATCTGGATATTAGGTTCCATTATGGCAAATGAGAGGTAATGTAATTCTGCAAACTTAGAGTTTTTAAGTGAGTTCTTCCTTTTGTCCTTTCAAAGCTGACAATAGGCCACACTGAATATAGTAGAATTTACCTCTAGATAAACATAGATAGAACTATATTATTGCTATAGCAGAATTCATTACTGCTGCACAAGATCGTAACACCAGTTTCCATTTAATTTGATCTAGCTACTGACAGGTCAGAAGGCAACTGCCAATCACGCGGCTGAACTTCTGAAAAAGATGTTTTGCACACCTGGATCAAAAAGGAAAACTGTAATACTTGTTGTGGATGAGGTAACGTGGGAGTAGTTATATTAGAAGATTCTTTTTAGCTTGTATGTATTTCAGAGTCATGGGGCTGGTGTAAGATTGAAATGGTCTGAAGTGGTCATCCTTGTCAATAAAAACAATGTAAATTATTTCAAAATACTCATTGTCTTCACCTGAATTCACCAATATTAATTAAAAATAAAAACTATATATGCTAAGTTTAAAGTCTTTAAAAAAAGAATACAAAGGGGAAAAGCTATTTTCTGTGTTCATTCCTAAACTGATATATTTCTGTGGATTTCAGTTCCAGGTTTTAGTTCCAGCTATGTAACAAGCACTTGTTCTTCAAATAGAAATATCCTGATACAGAGAAAGAAATATACAGTATTTTTCTTTAGATACTTAAATATGTTATCCGTAAATGAAGAAAATTAAAAATAATGGATGTTGTATTTGAATAAGGCTAACCCAAAATAATGTTTTTCTACAGAATTAAAAACAATTAGACCCAGAACTTTTACATCTTTGTAGCATATATTTTCTTCGTCTGCTAACTTTGTATAAATTTCTTCCTTAATCTAGCTTGATCTTCTATGGACTCGAAAACAAAATGTGATGTACAATCTCTTTGACTGGCCCACCCAGAAAAATGCTAAGCTAATTGTCTTGGCCATTGCAAACACTATGGATTTGCCAGAAAGAATAATGATGAAAAGAGTAGCCAGCAGGCTGGTACGTCTGTTGAACTCTTATTACTGTGGTTATGTTGCATTCATGATTTTTTCAGAAATTAATGAAGAAGAAGGGAATGAGATATTACTGTGCTGCGCTTTGCAATCAGTTGTTACTGGTATGAGAAAAACTCCAGATAAATTCTCAACCTAATTGTTTGAGATGGCACTTTAGATATGATCTGAATAAATAAAAGTTTGGTAGATACTGTTTACTAGGAGTTTAAATAATGGTGTTGTGCATTTGATTACTGTGTTTTTCTATTCTAAAACTGGTCATTTATAAAACTAGATATCAAACATAGGAGTCTTTGTGGTTCTAGAAGAAAGAAGGATTCTGATGTGGGAGTGTTCAACCCATGATAATAGGCTGGAATGCATAGAGTTTTGGAAAAACTACTTGCAATAATAAAATCACAAGTTCTGAATAAAACTTCTCAGTAGTTTACGCCTAAATCACATGACTATTTGGTGCATGCATTTTCAGTTTCCATGTAAGATAATTAAAAACATTTTGGATAGAAAATCTATCATATAAGGTTAAACGCAACTGCACATCCTATAATTTATTCTATCTCTACATTTCATACAGTTTGTCAGATTTATTGAATATCCATTTCAAGAGCTTTCAAGAAGTTTGATGTTTTCCATTTTGCAGGGCCTTACCCGAATGTCTTTCCAGCCATACACCTACAAGCAGTTACAACAAATTATTTCATCCAGGATCAATCAGTTAAAAGCATTTGAAGAGGATTCAGTTGAGTTCATTTCTAGAAAGGTAAATTGACCATAGCAACAGTGGTGTGCATTTCTTTTAAAAAATTAACACTGTTCTTAGTAGTTAATGATCAAACTCTAACTGTAAAGTACAAACTATGTACCAAACTGATGGATCTAGGTCTGTATTATAAGTTAGAAAAAATTTAAATGTGCTTCACAGATTCATTATTGTGTCTCAGTTTTCGGGATTCTGAAAAAACTGAAGACGACAGTAATCAAATCCACAAAACATCCATTTTATCCATTTATTTGTTTGTTTGGCAAACTTATATGGTTGTCCATTTATCAGACAGAACTTTGGGAAATAAAAATAAAAAGCACAATGTGGTCAACACAAAAAAGACTTAAAAACAACATTGAGGCCCCAATAAAATTTGCATGCATCAACCATAGAGTGCCAGATCCCTCAGCAGCTTGGCCCCATAGCCTGGAGGAAAAGCCATAATGTCACTGCTTTCCTGAAGGTGAAAGGTTCATAGGCATCTGTACCTCTGGAGAGAAACTGTTCCATAAGCTAAGAGCCATGACAGAAGGTACAGTTTCCTCTGTCCCACCAGCTAACACTATTTCACTGAGGACGTTTAGAGCATGCTCACCCTGCCAGATCTAGTGGGACAGGCAAAAACTACCAGGAATAGACAGCCCCAAAACTAAGCTGAGCTCGGGGCAGGCTTCTAGATGCAACAATACCTTCGGTTGCACCTGGAAGCCTAGTAGGGGGCACTGTAGCAAACTCAAATAGTAGTGACTTACTTATTGCATAGGCCAGGCTGCAATGTGCCCACTGCTGTCCATGCCACTGAATTCTGGACTAGCTGCAGCTTTCAAGTGCTCTTCAAGGGCAGCTCCATGTATAACTCATTACAATAGATCAATTGGGAGATGACCAAAGGCATTTTGTCTTAATTCCAAACCCTCTGTTTAATTTTTTTCTTTTTTAACTCACTTTTCTTTTAAGAAGTTGATCAGAAAATCATATTCATTCCTAGTAGTATTTGCCTCCCTGTATTTTGCTTATTCCATGTCATCTATAAATATATATACTGCATCCTAAGCAAAGAAAATATCCAGATTTCAGCATTACAGGTTGTAACAAAGTGGGGGAACCGAATTAGCATGTAGAAAGGGAATTTCTGGGTGAAGAAAATATTCCACATTCAAAAATGTTGAATAGCTATCCCTCTGGGTATTGCAAAGTAGAGAAAATGATCAACTTTCATTTTTAATCAATACATTTTAGGTTGCCGCTTTGTCTGGTGATGCAAGACGGTGCCTTGATATCTGCAGAAGGTCCACTGAAATCTGTGAACTTAATACCAAAAGAGGTGTCTCTGGATTAGTCAACATGTCACATGTTATGCAAGCTGTGGATGAAATGGTCTCATCTCCATATATAAATGCAATTAGGTAATAAAATAGTTTACCTGTGAGTCTTCTCTTTTTCAGTGCCATAAAGGAAAATATGGTCTTCGGTGGTTTGGTAGCCTAGAGTCGTAGTTCTTGCCTCATAATCAACATGGTTGTGATCTGAGCAATCAGTATATAGCTCACCTGACAGCAAAACTTCAGTCACGTGATCACAATTTCTAACATTCTTTGCCAGCTTCCCAAAAGCAAAGTCAATGGGAAAGCTTCCAGGAAGTTGGAAATCATGGTCACATGGAGTCCTCACATCGACCCATGAAGTCCTCACTCAATAACAGCAACCAGGATGCTGGAATTGCTGTTTCCAAGCAATACAGCTATGTGACATCACACTTTAAAACCACATCATTTAGGGACAAAAATTCTGTCCCAGTGCCGTCATAACCCAAAGATTATTTGTATTTGAAATAGACCTTTTCCTAAGGAGATACCCATCAACAGTCACCATTCTCATTCATTCTCAGTACTCTAAATATCAGGGTTCCTTTTTTTGGACTTGTTTAGCTCAGTCCCACTCATCTATTCATGTTACATATTGCACAAACTTACACACTTCTCCCCCAAACTCATCCTTGTTTCTTTCAATTATCACCATTCTATGTACCATAGCTTACAACCTTTATCAACCTATGAATTTTTACTTTTATAAGCACCCACAATTGAGATATCAACTGTACACTGAATGGAATACATGTCTGCCTTGTAAGTCAGCAAATTGTTTCTTGCAACCCACCAAGTAGAAGCTATATATAGTGTACCAACACACTGAGATGTGCTTTTTTATATGCTGATTAATCTCGTTGGGGTTAATTCTCTTTTAGGAATGCTTCACTACAGGAGCAAATATTCTTCAAAGCGACAATCGCAGAATATCATAGGTTAGGACTGGAAGAAGCTACAATTCAGCAGGTAAAAATAAATGCTAAGTTTCCAAGAGTACTTTAGTTATATTTTTTTGGGATGTATCTTTTCATTGGAAATTACTATTTAATAGATTTTATTAAATGTGTAGTTCTTTATTTCAATTCACAAATAGGCACTAATTAGATTAGTGATTCAAGTCTTTGGCAGTTCTCTTTGAGCCCATATTTTTATATTTTGAATATAATTACAGTATTTGTGTCAGGCCATACTATACATTCTTCCAAATTGCATGTATTCAATTTAGGCAATCAGTTTTGACAATCTTTTAATAATTTTCAGAATGCAGTGGTACCCTAGTACTTATTGTTAATTGGTTCCAAGAAGCACAATGAGTACAAAAATGATGAGTGCCAAACAAAATTTTCCCATAAGGAATAATGTAGTGAATCACAAGACAGCCGACACTGACAAATTGTAGCTTGTGCACTGAGTACCAAACAAACAATGAGGACTGGGACAAAATGTTCATGTCAAAATGCGTTGAACATCAAATTCAATGAGTTTCAAAGCAGCTGAGTACCAAGGTACCATTGTATATACAATTCTGAAAAATGGTGTGTCTCAATAGTTCTCAACCTTTTCTTCACCATGGATCTCCTTTAAATACCCTTTGTGACCACTTAACTCAAGATTTAAATCAATGTTTCTTCTTCATGGACCCCGTGATCACATCACAGGCCCCCGCCCCAGCGTCTGAATGACAAGTTGAGAACCACAGGTGTATCTTATTATTTTCCCATAGAAAGAAGAGAGAAAGTAATTAGTATACTCCCTTAACCTGCTTGTTTTTTTAACCTTCAGTTTTGTTTTTTCCACTTCTAGATATTTCATCAGCACATTGCTCTATGTAGATTTGAAGGCTTGCCAACACCTACTGTATCAGATATAATGGCAATTTCCTCCCGACTTGGTGCTTGTAAACTTTTGCTGGCAGAATCTCATACCAAATACCTCAACATGCGAATTCGACTCAATGTTAGCCAGGATGATGTTATGTATGCACTCAAGCAAGATCAGAATGCCAAAAATACCAAATTTTAATAAGATTTGTTTTTAATAATGATGCTGAATAATACCTGAAATGTTTTTAAACTTTAGTTATTTTTATAGTGTTTATAATTATAACTATTCTTTAAAAAATAATCGTTTTGTGCTCTCATTATAACACTACACTACACTACACTATAAACTCTACTTTATCAATCTATTACCAGTTGTTGAAGCTTAGTTAAAAATTGGTTTTATCTCAATGAAGGTTCATGCAAATTCATCTTATCCCATGTTTAGATAGCTTCCAAAATACTGTATTCAAAATATTGCAAAACAGTGATAAGAGACTCATTGCAAAGTATATTAGCTGTCTTCTAAACTACTATTCTAAAATACTGCAGTCAGTCGGTGTTAGTCTTTAAGCAGCATTGCAAATAATTCAACACCGTTGCTTTAATATTTTGAAAAATGTTTTGTTCATAACTATACTTTGTACAGTACTTCTTCCAATTGCTTTTCAAAAGTTTACTAACTATTCTTAACTACAGTTTTGATTATTGCAAACCTATTTATAACTTTAGCTGGAAATGAAATGCTAGTAGTAATTTAAAGTTTAGCACCAGTTTAAACTAGTTAAACTAGGCTAAAACTAGGAAACCACGAATTCTAGTCCTGCCTTAGCCACAAAGCCTATTGGGTGAATTCGAGCCAGTCACTTTCACTCAGCCCTAGGAAAGAGGTAAGGCACACTACTTCTGAAAAATCTTGCCAAGAAAACTGGGACTTGTCCAGACAGTCTTCAAGAATTGGACGCAATTGGACAGAAGTAAAAAAAAAAGTTTATCAACTGGAATATGGAAAATTTTAATAAAGGTAGAAAATGGAGAAAAGCATATCAGTCATAAATATTCATCCGAACATGCTTTGCTTTGCATTTGAATTAAACTTGAAATGTTTTTTTTCTTTGTTGTATGATCAATAGATGGCAGTGCAACCTGCAATTCCTTGATTTTCTTTTGGCCAAAACCCAAATATTCAGGTTTTATTTCGGTTCACTTGTGGCTGATCCAAAATTGTTTGGTAGAACTTCCAGCACATAATTATTTTTACATTTTGGGGGAGGGTCATGTTTCCCATTTCATGCACATTTCTAGAGAAAAAGGAAAAAGCTTTGCTGGCTGGGGAAGTCCGCCAGGCTTAACGTTGTCAAGGTTTGGTGAGCCCTGCTCTAGGTGTTTTCGATCAACTCCCATAACCCCTCCTTTCGGCTGAAGGATGATGGGAGTTGAAGTCCAAAGCATCTGGATGTTGGTAAAGGATGAGCTACACCGTTTACCTCACCGAAAGGCAGCTACTTCAGCCACGCCCCTTTCCCCCAACCCTCCTTGTCTCCGTCTTGCTTCGGCCTCGGAGACAATACAGTACCCTTGTTTTGCCTCGCGCGCTCAGGCCCCGCCCACTCCGGCGCCTCCATCTCGCTCTCTAAAAATGAATACACCTCCGCGCCTGCGCGTTGTGGGGCCCCTTGGTGCAGCCCCAAGCTGAGTCCGAAGTAGGAGGGGACGCGCGCGTCTCGCTGGGGCCTTTTTATTTATTTTTCGCCTATTCCGTCGGGCAGCCCCGTCGGTTGCGGCAGGAGGTGGAGCCGTTCCTCCCTTCCCGGGCCGCTTCCCTTGGTGGAAGGGAGATAATAGGACGCCTTCTCATCTCCCTGGAGCCCCAGAGAAAGCAGTAGCCATCTGCCCCTCCTCCTCCTGCTTCTGCTGCTCAGTGGGAAGGTTTGTTATGGATTGAAAGCAGCGACTCTCGCCGTTCTTGGGTTTAACAAGCCCTGGCTGGCTGCTGAGTCTCTTTCCTTTGTCGGCTGGAGCCTCTGCTGTGTGTGGATTCACACGTGCGTGCGCTTGGTTGGGCTTCTCTGACCGTGGGGAAAAGGGTCCTCCTGGAATCGGCCTGTCTTTTGAGGTCAGCTGATGGGGATGGGCTCTGCTGCCTCTTGAGAAGACAGCGCTGGGTGTTTGCGGAGGTGCAAGTCATCTGGTAGGTTGGCGATTCAGGTGGGAGTGGGGCCCAGGGGCATGTCCAGCTGCTTGAACTCAACTTTTGCCTCCCGTGTTAGACGGCAGTGGCCCCCTTCTTTCTCCGCCGCTGAAAGTCTAGGCTTAGGGGTTCAGTGGGGCCCGAATGGATTTGGAAGTGATTTTTGGAGGTGGCAAGCAGTTCCTTAGAACCTGGTGCCTTTGGTGGCCCTAATCTCCAAGCTGACATACAGAATCATGCAAGTTGAAGGCCAAGCTGTCTGAAAAGTAACCTGGTGGTGCTTTTGTGGAGGTAACTGAGGGTTTGCTTCCTGCTGCATAAACAGAAAACCAAGACCATGTTCATATATACTGGGATCATTGGGGTTCTAGGTTTTTGTATAAAAAAACAGGTGTTCTGACATTGACCGAGTTCTTAACACCTTAAGTATGTTCTGCTGTTATATAAATCTAGTCTTGCTTCAGACTGTCCACTCCCCAATCCTCAAGGGCTGAAAAGATCTCCATTCCATATTACTCAATAGATTTGTAAACAGTTTGGAGCATGGGAGTCTTCTTTTGTTTTAAGGTTTGTTATGTGATCGTGATCTTTAAAACAATAATAATTCTAGCTTTCTACCTGTATTAGAAGAGGAGAATCCAAGCCATAAGTATCTTCTAGAAGTAGTGATGTACATCTCTGTTTTTGTACTATGGCTAGAGAAAATAGAGTTAACAATATGTGTATCTTAGAATTAAGATCTACAAGTGGGGTCTACTATCTTGATTACTTTTTTCAGTCCGGATGCTCTTGTTGTTTTTTAATTGAGAATGTCTATATGGTGTTCTTGCAAATATATCTTGCTGCATTGGAATCTCATTATCTCCAGGTAATTTTTAGCATTCTGGATTCTGCAACCTGGCTTTGTTGGCTGTTGATGAATCATCATGCCTGGTAGAAGACCCAGGAAAAGCCCCCAGGCCAAGGGTCAGGCAGGAGCTGCTGCAAAACAGGTATATTTTTTCTGTTAGTCCTTTTTGCTGTGTATCAGTTAAGGATGATTTCCTTTATACAGAGTGTGGTTTTGTGGTTTTCTAACTGTAATTCAGATATGACTTAGATGTCCTAATTCTTTGAGAAGTAGAGATTTCTTCAATAACCCACCATTTAAATTAGTTAGAAATTTATGTACTGGTAGGAGACACAGATTGACTGAGATCCATGCATCCAGCCTTTTGCAATTTCAGGTTTTGTTAGATCTAAATCAAATCTGACCCAAAGCCCATCAAGTGATTTATAACATTTTTCTCTTGTTAGAGTTGTGGAGTGGTTGGAGTTATTTTCTTATAAGGCATCCTAGATTCTTAACAAAAAGTTGTAAATCCACAAATATTGGGAAAATGGGTATGCTTGCTAATTCAGAGGAGACTGTTCTTTAAAATATGGAAAAAATACTGAAAGTTTGACAATTACTGATTTAAATCTATTCTTTGTTTTCATAAATTTCATAGTTGACAATAGTTGCTACTAATTTCACTAAGGTGGTGGTTGCCTTTGTTATCTAAATAAATGCCAGCTATTTTATAGAAATGTGAGTATAACTGTCTGACCTTTAATTAGTGGAATTAAATTGATCAGTTCTTTAGAAAAACAAAGTATTTCAACAATCAGAATGGAAGGTACTTTTTTTAAAATGCCTGAAATAATGTATCTGTATAATCAAACCCATCAGATGTTTGTTTTTCATTTGTCATACAGTACAGTATACAATATGGGTAGTCCTCAACTTATCACAGTTCATTTAGTGACCGACTAAAGTTATAACAGCACTGAAAAAGTGACTTACAATATTTTTTCACACTTACAACATTGTAGCACCCAAATGGTGATGTGATCAAAATTCAGATGCTTGGCAATGGACTCATATTTATGACGGTTGCAGTGTCCCAAGGTCCCGTTTGCGGCCTTCTTACAAAGTTAATAGGGAATCCAGATCCACTTAACAATCATGTTACTAACTTATCAGCTGCAGTGATTCACTTAACAGCTATGGCAAGAAGAGTCGTAAAATGGGGAAAACCTCACTTAACAACAAATTTGGGCTCAATTGTGATTGTAAGTTGAGGACTATCTGCACAGTTGTTTATAATGTGCAGCTAAAGGGGGAAATACATCTCTTTGACTCATTATAGCAGCCACAATTTTGCAAGAAACTTGTGGCTGCTTAGAAAACAATTCCATTATACATGTAGACATAGTTCAGAGCAGCTTTCTAAACTGCCTTGCAAGATATGTCATAGCATAGCCTGCTCTGAGTGGGACAAGCAGAACAAATAGCCATATTAATGGGTATTATTACAGGGGAGAGTAAAAATTCTCAAATGTTATTGGATCTTATGAAGCAGGAAAAGAAGAGAATAGTTAAATTTCATTCTTTTAATAGGCATGATTTGCCAAAAATACCATGCACCAAAGTTGAGGGTAAAGTAGTAGAGGAGAGATAAATCTACTCTTTTAGAGGGTATTTAAATTTGAATAAGATAACAGGGAAACATAGTCTTAGTGCCAACTTAAAACAAGGAAATAAACAATTTGTAAATCTTAGAAAAAAGATAGACACTAATTTAAGAATGTTGAATTAATAAACATAAGTGTGCTTAACTCAGCATTTGGATTTTGATCAGCATAATTAGTTTAGATTGAAGCTATAGTATTGGCTATTCATGGTAAGAATTTACTTTAGCTGTTTTTTAAATAATATCCCTATTATTTAGGAGTAAAGCTTCCTAAATTTGGCATTTTTATTTTTACTTAAAAAATAAATGTTAAAAATGAATGGAAGGTAGATTGTTTATATTATAAAGAATTTCATAGAATATGAATAACCAATTCACACTAACCCTGTGGAAATTGTAGTCCCAGCATCTGGAGAGTAGCTTATCCCTGTCCTTTGCCATAATGAATGAAGTCTGGGTCCAGCAGGAATATTTAGTTCAATTGCCTTATTTTTAAGTTCCTTTCCTTGGTCCTAGGATGGAAGCAGACAATCATTTTAGTCTCTTTGCTTTATATAACATACTAGACTCAAGTAAAAAACAACATTAGTATTTAATGGTACATTTTGGACAGGGTGCCAGATGTATGTGTGATAATCCAGAGTAAACCTCATGTTCACATTTCTTCCATTCTTTTTTTTTGGGGGGGGGTCCTTGGTGTTCTCTATGCTTGTAATTATATTCATTAGATAAGTGGAGAGTGGAAGTGGAAGATGGAATTTTAAAATAAGTATCAAGCTCTTCGCAAAAAAAAGGAAATTATGTTAGGCAGATTTTCCACTTGAACAGACATCTCTTACTCCAGAATTTGAGAAAGAAAAGAGCTTAGAAATAGTTGTTCAGTTTTGGACTCTCACACATAAGAATACAAACTCTTAGTGACAGTCAAATTGTTTTTGCTTCTTGCTCTGAATGGTTGAAATGATAAATAATTGAAGCAAAACACAGCCCACACACGTGTGTGATACGAGTATGGGTATGCACGCACACGAACACACAGTACAATGGGAAAGAATGACTTGGTAGCAGAGTAGAACCATAACCGCTTTCAGTTTAAGGACCATTGGTTTAAAGAAGCTAAGAATTTTAAGGTCAAATCACCACTTGCCATAAATGGATAATTTGGGGTCAAATATTATCTCTTAGTTTAAGGTGTACCTCACAGAATATGATTGGAGAAGAAAGTATACATCACTTTTGGTTCCTAGAAGGAAGGAAGGTAATAAAATGTATCTTTCAAATCTCAGTATAGAGCTCATGTTACTATAAAATATGATAGAACTCTATAAGCAGATAGTGTTTGTTATAGCGTCCCTGTTCCTGAAATTTATACCAGTATTGGATGAAACAGGTTAGAAGCTGCCAATTTAATGTACCTTGCATAGACATTTTGTGTAACATGGATACTAATCTTGTTATTATTTTCCTGTCAACAGCTGGGTCTTTTTATAGAGTTCAATCCTGAAGAGATGATACTAGATCTAGAAGATGATGGGGATCTAGAAGCTGAGCTAGCAGCTATTACTGGAGAGAATTTGCCTACTGGAAAAAACAAACCAAAAGGAAAATGTAAGGACATTTGCTGACAAACAAGAAAAGCTTAAGAACATTTGCTTGGGAACTGTATTTTAACTGCTGTCTTGTGGATCTTTCCCTTCTTCCTTTTATTTATGGGAATTACCTTTTGTAACTATAAATGTTCCTTTCCTTAAGATTTTTGGTTTTAATTTTCTGCAGCCCCTTTGCCTATGGATCATATAGAAAAGCTGGCTGCTGAGTGCATGAAGGACATGGATGATGATGATGATGAAGGTCTGGAGGAAGATACCGAACTTTTGGTATATATGGGAGTCTGCTGGAAGACTGCTTTTCCCCCTCTAGTTCTAAAGAGAAACCATCATTTCATACCATTTTTCTCAGGCAAAATTAAACTTTGAATCATACAATCCCCAGCCAGAGGAGAAAGCAGTCATGTTGGTTGGAAAGAATTATAGGAATTGAAGCCCAATTCATTGAGAATGTACCAGGATTCTTACAAGAAATATTGGATATGGTATATGAACTCTATTGCCTCAAGCGTTACATTTGAGGAGTATTAAGAGGGAAATGCAAGAAATTCTGGTTTGTTTTAAGCTACGGTATTAAAACATAATTCTACAGTATCACATCAAATTGGTCTTATGAAATGGTATTTTTGGGAGTTAGAAGACAGAAGTGATACACATGGATATGTACAACAGAAATATATAATATCCTCAGTACTTTAGGAATAGTAAATTGATTTCTTGATTTTTTATTGAGAAATATTTCTGGTTGGCTTCATAACCACCAAACCCTCTCTTATGATATGAAACAAACTTTACAATCCTTTCATGTTTCTGTAGAAAATAATAAGGATACAGAAGTAAAGGAAATTGAAAATTTGCAAGTAATCTTGTGCTTAAGCTTTTTTCCATACTTAATATGTCTACAACAAATTTAAATATTTGCCAAAATAAGATTCTGAAGGAAAAAAAACCCCAAAACTATTCTTAGCTGCAAGTTTAAGAAGTGGCACATCTGCAGTTCAAGGCTTCTATTTAAGATTATATACAATTAATGCAGGGGCAGTTTTGGTACTTTGTTTTGTTGGTTGTGAATAGCATTCATAAAGGAATGTGTTGCACCAGTTATAATTTACTGAAAAATCTATTAGATGCCTTTAAATAATACATTTCACCCGAACTTAGAAAAATTCCAGAATGCTTATCCTGTACTTCCCATGCCAAATACCAGATTTTAACTAAAATAATTTTTAACTAGTTGAATTAAGTAGTTGCATATTACAGGTGGTCCTTGACTCATAACCACAATTGGGATCCGATTTTCGATTGCTGAGCAAGTCAGTTAATTGAGTCATGCCTGATTATATGACTTTTCTGCCATTGTTGTTAAGCAAATTGCTGCCATTGTTAAACAAGCTATTCAGTCTTTAAATGAATCTGGCTTTCCCCATTGACTTTGCTTGTCAGAAGCCAGCTGGGAAGGAAAGTTTGCAGATGGCGATCACATGACCCCCTGGCTTCTGCAACCATTGCACATATATGCTGGTTGCCAAGTACCCAAAATTTGATCATGTGACCATGGGGTTGCTTTAGCGGTTGTAAGTGTGAAGACAGGTTGTAAGTCAATTTTTTTCCAGTGCCACTGGTTTTGAATCACTAAACAGATGGCTGTAAGTCAAGGATTGCCTGTATATGATAGGTTTATCATTATTGGGTTTTATAATTCTGAAATAAAGTTTTTTTTTATTTCAGAAATTCATTCATCAGTGGCACTTAAAACAGTTTTTGTTTCCATGTATTCTTTTTGTTCCTGCTGATTAGGATTTATGGGGCACTAAGTGTGGGACTTAGTAGGGACTCAATAGGGACACGGTGGCTCAGCGGGTAAGGCAGCTGAGTTTGTCGATTGGCAGTTCAGCAGTTTGGCAGTTCGAATCCCTAGTGTCTTGTAATGGGGTGAGCTCCCATTACTTGTCCCAGTTTCTGCCAACCTAGCAGTTTCAAAAGCATGTAAAAATGCAAGTAGAAAAAATAGGGACCACCT
>JANHFP010002402.1:82800-94752 GCA_032468135.1 Calamaria suluensis | reverse complement strand
CCCCCACTCATATCTATTTCTCCTAGCTCATTTGGCAGTAAGCTGTGACCATTATTAGAATAAAATATGCAGCTGGTCAGCTTTCTTCTAGTTACCTGTATTTTATAGCCATAATTGAGTCCAAAGAAATTAATGAACCAAAGATTGTCATTTCATGTGCTGAATGAGTATAGAATGTTGTTGCTGCTTCCCACCCCTCTTGTTAAGGGAGCTTAATTCTGGTTTTGATTGTTTCCTTTCCCCAGGTCCTTTTTCAGGAGTGACAAGCAAGTGGGAGCGGCACATTTGAAACTTGACAAATTGGAATCTGAATGTGAAATTAGAGAGATTGTTGAGGTACAGTGCCAAGCTTTTTGAATAGAACTATATTAAAATGGTATTTTCTTTATTCTGAAGATATTCTATAAAATGGGATTTCTATCCTGGGCAGCTCATTGATAACATTCTTCCTCATTCCTTTACATTCTTTGCCTATATGCTGGTTTCAAAATAGTTGCGAGGATTTATCCATGCCTTTATGTGGATAAGAAAATCTAATGAAATTTTCAGATAATGTTTGTGTTGAGTGACTTGGTACAAGAATGAAAGAATTATGTGCTGACCAACATAGCTTACCAACTTCTTTAATCACATTCTCATCTGCATATTTCTGTGCAATCTACATGCAGTTGACTAGAAAATCAAATCACAACCCAAACTCTGTATAGAATTGGACATGTTAGCGTGATACATTAGTAGTCATTTTGCGGTTTCCAAATAAGCTTTAGTGTGTTCAAAGCCACTTCAATTATCTTGGAATTTTGTTTGTTTTGTTTCAATGATGTTTTTTCTGTCTTAAGGTTTTGGACGGTAGGAAGCCTACTGGAGGCAAACTAGAAGTAAAAGTAAGACTTAGGGAGCCACTTACTGGGCAAGATCTACAGACAATTACAGAAAACTGGCTAGTCCTTGAACATTAATTCTGCTGAAGGTAGAAGTGTTTATCTTTTCTCTGTAATCCCAAACTTGACAACTTTAAGATTTGTGGACTTCAACTCTCAGAATTCTGCTATAAGTGGAAAATGATTTCAATCCAGTCTTTAACTTGGAATAATGTTTTTCATACACAGATCTGTAACTTCACTTTATTTAAAAATACTTTTAGCTTGCATGTTTTTATCATTTCACTACTACTAAACTCTAAAAAACTCATTCAGGTAAATTATTCAAGTGGATCACTGCTATACATTAAGAAGTGATAACAGTCAGATATATTGTAAGGAATTAATTAAAATTTCCAATTACAAGTATTTTTTATGGGATTGCTTTTGAATTCTATGGTGGAAAGTCAGTGTATTTCAGTAATGGATGCTCAGTAATGGATGCTGAATGTAGTCATGGAATGTTGCTTTATTATTCTAATATTTATAAAACTATTCTGACTTTTTCTTCCCTGCACCCACAGATCCAGGAATGCTAAAAGCTGCAGAATGGACTTTACATGGAGTTTCTGCAAGCACCAAAGATGTTCAGTGAATGCACTACTAAACATAACATCTTTATTTTCATAACTATCATATAGTATGAGTTGGTAAGCTTTGTAAGTCTACTACTAGGAATGAAGGTACTGATACACAGAGAGACTGACCTATTTTAACCTTTCTTGAGGCTAAAATTGTTGGCAATGCATAAATGGTACTTGTTAATGTGACTGCTGACTTGAGCAAACAAAGGACATGTTGGTGTGGAGAAAAGAGTTTAATAAATAGCAGTATAATTAAGATAAGATACAGCAGCTCCAGTGTTATATAACCTGCAATTAAGATGTGTTTCCGACCCATGGAATAAATGGATAGTCTTGTTTACTGAAGTGTAGGTTAAGCAGCTGTAATTGTATCCCTTTAAATTGCCTGCAATGAAGATTTTAAGTTACTGTACATCTCTTCATATATGCATCCATGCTGCTCAAGTGTGATTAGAGCAAAAAACTTCTCAAAGGGGACCTTGTATCAAATGTGAGATAGTTAATAGTTTCTTTTTAAATTCTCATTTGTATTCCTTTTGCTCTTCTCTCATCTGAGGTGGGAGTAAAACTGTTTACTGTGTAATATCAAGATTTTGATCTTGCTACAGAAAATACAGCAGATACAGAACAATTGGACAGAAAGTGCAAGACAATTGCTGCCTGCCTCTTAAATAGAACAAGCAACTAGGGATCCAAATTATCTTTCTTTTTCTTCAGTTTCATGGCTTCCAGCAAGGGAGTTCCAGAATATTTCCACAATATGTGTGTGATTTCATACATACACTTAAGTCTGCCATGCAGCCAGCATTCATTTCTGTCTTAAGTCAGTGGAGACAATGCAGCATTCTGTTGTAATTTTAATAAATTTAATATACAAAACTACATGTTGAAAATAAAAATATAATATGCAGTCTTTGCAGTGTTAACTGAATTTTAAAAGTACATTTTTTTCTTTAAACAAGTACTTGGTTCTTAACAATATGGTAATCTTAAAGTCATTTAAAGGCTGTGGTTGAAGCAAACCAGTCAATAGAATTTTGCACAAACATAGCCCAAACAAATGATTTTCTGCAGAGGGATGGAAAGTTCAGCCTTTCTCCATTTGTCAATAACTTTAATGCAAAGCTAAGTTACTGAAAAGCTTGCTTCTATGGTGAAACTGGGATGCAGCTAATAAAGTAAGAATCTACAGCAGTTGTAAAGAGCAATTGTATTAACTTTGGCAATTCAGCCTGTAAAACAATGCTATTGGAGAAGGAGAGAAAGCTTATAAGGAACTTGAGTTTATGTGCAAGGAAAACAAATTTAAAATTGCTTTGCAAGACCCTTGTTTTGCACATGATTTCACAAGTGCTCATTGTCCAATTCCTTCTTGTGTAGCTATACATTGAACAACATATGTAGCTTTTGCATTACATGACCTATTTATGGGGCTAATCTTTAATTGTTAGAAGATTCATTTTTTGTCCTTCAATTTGAGGCTTTGATCTAATTCTCTTCTCATCTTTTCTTCTAGTTGCAGTTTAGCATCAGCTGTATGTTGTTTTTTACAAATTTAAGGATGCAGAGGCAATTTATTCTAAAATAAAATCTACGCATGTTCATGTATATGGCTATCTACAGAGAAAAAATAGTTATAGCTGCCACTGTTGTCCATACTTGAATCCAATACAAATTTGCTAGTCCATTGTCTAATCTTCATTTAGTAAAGCTCAGTCTTTTTATCTCCTTGCACATGGATGACAGCAACTCATTTGGATAGCACTGTCCAAATGATATCTCAATTTATTTTCTCAATCTTTTGACAACTTTCTGCTTGTTACTGTTTTCTCAGGAAATGTAATGTTAGCAGGAAAATGCTCACATTCTCTGGCTGACTGTTCCTGCCAGCCTGATATGTTTTCACAAGAAGGTTCAACCTGCTTGTCTGCTCAACTTTCCAGCTTGCAGTGAAAGCTAATCATGGAACAGTAGGCAAACTTGCTAGAATTCTCAGAGGATAGCTTTATATAGTGGTGCTGCTATAAAGTGCAGGATTAATGCTATGGACCGCTTAAGTAGAATACACACCTATCAAACAAAATTTAAAAATGTGTTCCTTTAAACAAAGGATCAGCTGAAAAGAACAACAATTTCATGTAGTTGCTCATTTAAGACTGAAGAAACCTGCCAAAGGCATAATAAGACTTACTAAAGTGCAGAAAAGAAAATTCTTACAGCAGGTTTGCCAATTTCATTCTTAAATGAGACTTTAAAAAGGGGGGGGCACAGAAAATGCAAGCTTAATTTACATACAATTTTTGGAAAGATTTATGCTTTGGGCAGATGTAAAAGGTATCTTCCGTGTGTGTATCTTTCTGAACCTCTCTGAAGAATAGCCCAGCATGTCCTGGAGGTACTCTGACCAATAAAGTGGTCACAATAATGTAAACAATATATTCTAAATGTCTAGAGAAATTAATCATAAACAGCAGTAGAATGAGGTCAGAATGGAGGTCTTGATTGTTTCTCCATAATAGTTTATCTACAAAAGTTATGTTGACACATGTCTTCTCCTTATTCCCCAAGTGGTCTCTGCATTCTTTTGAGCATCAAAATACATGACTGCAATTGCCTTAAAACATGACCATTATTGGTTTCTATTTCTATTCATAACAGATGTGTGTTAGCTGCAAAGATAGCATAGCCATTTTTTTGTAACATAGAAGCTGCCCTGATCCTGTTTGTTGACAAATGCATAGACAATTCAGAATTATGGAACAACTGTTCTCACCCACCCCACCCCACCCCTCACAATAGTGTTAACTAAAAGCTTAATTTTCCAGTTTTAAAGTGCAAATGATTCAGATACAACTGCTGCTGGAACAGGTCTGAAAGAAAATGAAGTCCTTTTATGAGATGTTTTCCAGAATATAAAAAATAAGCTCCATTATGACTGGGCCCTCGCTCAGCTGGCATGCCCCTCCATGAATCACCGGAACTAAGGCACTGTCCAGATCATTCATGTACTGAACAGGCAGCGGCTGACCATTGCTCCCAGCCTGGTAGCCAACCTAAAAAGAAAGACAACATGCTTCAGAGTGGGTAGGACAAGAGCATCAAGAAACATTATTTCTTTCACAATATTTAGAGATCAAACCAATATTACATACTTTGGGCAGTTTATAGGTTAAGAAACAAATGAAAGCAAAATAATAATAAAAATAAAATAGTTACATAGATACTTATTTGGAGGGGGAGATGGTTTTACTTATTGTCTGAAGCATCAGAATTTGGTCAGGAATAGAAGAGATGCCTTTAAAATAGAAGCCTTTAAAAGAGATTATCAAATTATAATACTGTATCAAAAATAAACTAGCTGATTTTCCAGAAACGTAATATAGTAGGCAAATGAAATTAAAAGTATATCAATACTGAAAATGTGGGCTCTAAAAAGTGATATTACTATCAAAAAATAGGAATAAATAAAAAATAAGGAATAAAGAGTGTAGAAAAGGTGATGACATACTTTCCCTATAGGCATCCTTGACTTATGATCACATTTGGAACCATAATTACTGTCATTAAGCAGTGCAATTGTGAGTCATTTAACAAGCACAATCATTGCAAAAAAAGATAGTAAAATGTGAAATTTAGCTATCCTTTTGCCATAGTGGTTAAATCAACCATTGAGGCCGTTAAATGAATCACACAGTCATTAATTGAATCCAGTTTTCCTTCATTGACTTTGCCAAAAGCCGGCTGGGAAGGTCACAAATGCCAATCACATGACTGCAGGGACGCTGACAGTCGTAAGTGTGAGGACTGATTATAAGTCACTTTTTCCATCACTGTTGAAACTTTGAATATTCTCTAACAAATGGTAATGTCAAAAACTACCTGTAAGTATTATAGACAAAAATTACTTCAGAAAGAGGCTTCAGAATTATGCACTGTCATGAATACAACATAATTAGAGGTGGAGTTACTAATATGGAGATATACTCTAATTACAGGCACTGGTCAACTTCAAAAGGAGCTGGAATTGACACTCCACTGTATTATGGTGTCAAGCATCACATTAATAAATTTCTGCAATTCAATATAGATAGGAATCATACTTTTACCATATTTCTGTGAAAGTCTGAAAAATGGTGCCACTATTTTAAAGAATCCACTCATTAAAGTTAATGTGGGCCTTAAACCAAAAGCAGGCAGAAGCCTGAAAAATTCAAGCTATCTGAATAAACATCAGAGAATTTTGGCATTTGTCCAAGGTTCAAAAGACTTCTGAAGCATTCTTAAAATATGTGCAATTTTATTACTAATACTGTATCAATTCGGATTCTACATTATTTTTTGGTCCTGATCTTATAGTCTGCTCATCCCTTTCCTCTAGCAAGGAACCTCCAGTGGATCCTATTCATTAAACAAATAGCAAAAAATATTTCATTCATGTGCTCATACCAAATAATTTAAGCAAAAAATATTTTCCCCAGAATGGTTACTTACTTGATCAGTATCAAGTGTAACTCGTAGTCCCAGCTTGGTCATTCCATCTTCTTTCAGCAGCTTCAGGTGTGGGCATAAGGCCAGGCAGAAAGCCTTAGCCACATTCTCAGTCAGTCTGCTATGATCTGCTGGGTCACTCAGACCATTATGTTGGTCATCATTTTCCAAAAAGAAAACCTTAGCGTAAAAAGAAGCGTCCATGTCAGCCCCAATAAATATGTTTATAATGCTGCATTACAACACTAGTTGTATATCACTGTATATCAGTGATTGCATGATGTCTGTTGATGCCATATGCTAAATAAACAACAGCAGTTTGGCAACTCAAAAATATTGACAATTTTTTAGGAATAATTTAGTTAATGGCAACTGCAGTCTAAAAAATTATATAAAGGGGACGGAGTAAACATGAGGCATCTTGCATGAAATAAGATGACTGTCAAATGCCTTAACATCAGAAATAAACAATTCTACTTATTTTTTGATGGACATTGTGGCACATCAAGATAGGTTTCACAATTATAAATGAAAACTTGCCTTTAAAAATAATTACATTTGTGTTCAAGGCATCTGTTCATACCATTAGTATCATGAAAGAAAAGAAATTGGAAGTCAAACATGTCTTTAAAAGTGACCTTAATAAAGTTTTTTAGCTGTAGTTATGGTACCAAGTGTGCTTGCAGCCATACCAAACCACACACAAATGGTTTCTCATAAATAAATATTAAGAAGGAATATGTTCACATTCAACTGTAGAATAATTGGTGGAATATTGTGCAAATTCTGCTCTATTTCTGATAACGAAGGGATTTTTCCATATTTGTATCTATGTAAAATTTATTAATTTATTGTTGCAATTATGTATTCTCTTTTCAAAGCTTAAAGGTAGCATACATGAGGATAAACCCTGATAATTATATGAAGCAGATTAAGCTGATAGAGTCTACCTCACAATCAACCAATGAGCTGTGGTGGTGCAGTGGTTAAAATGCAGTACTGCAGGCTAAGCCACTGCTCACTCCAGGAGCTCAATTCCGATTGGCTCAAGATTGAGTCAGCCTTCGATCCTTCAGAGGTCAGTAAAATAAGAACCCAGATTGTTGGGGGCAATATGCTGACTCTGTAAATCACTTTGAGAAGACTACAGTTGTATATAAATCTAAAAGCTATTGCTACTTCTATCACATAAGAACCTGAATGTGCATCTTCCAGGTCAAGTGCAACATATTAACTACAACACTGCACTGGCTCTCATATACAATCACATAATAGTAAAGATTCTAGCTGTTAAATACAAAACAATGCAATTTCCTCACCTCAGTCCACCTAATGACCTTCCCATTTGCTTTATATTCTGAGCCATGGAATATCTTCACACTTATTATAGACTCCATAGATTTCCCATCAATAGGACTTACAACACTAGAATGTGGAAGGAAGATACAGCTCTGTTAGGAGGAGGACTTAATACACTGCTTTAAGTCCTGTCTTCATATGCCTAAGCAATTATCAATGCTGGTCCAATTTAAAAAAACAATGTAAATTGTTTTTCATTAATTGTTAATGTAAAATTGTTAATTATTTTACATTTAATTATTTTATCTTGTTTATCAAGATAAATTCATATAAAAGAATAATGAAGCATATTGAAATAGTGGTTAAAACATGCTACATATTTATAATAGCTTATCTAAAGTATCACGAGATAGTTTTCAAGTGAAACAACTTTCATCCAAGCATCCGTTTCTGGTCACGTAAACGTGATGTTAAAGTGCTTAAACATATATTATAGAAGTGCCAAAAACATCCACACAACTGTTAAAAGTATGGTTGCATCTTTGCTGTATATAAGAAATTATCTGAGAGAATATTTAACAACTGTTCTTCGCTGTTCTAGTTTAAACCCCCCCTCCCCAACACACAGTTATTCACTCAAAAAATATGTACTATAGATTAGTAAATGAAGCTACTGGCTTTGAATGCAGACTTTAAACATGGACAGTATATGAAATGTCATGAAAGAGACATTATCAAGGTTAATCTAAATATTCCAACGAGCATGCCCTATCAGGAAACACAATTCCTCTGTCTGGGTAAAAAAAACAAAAAACAAAACAAAACAGGTTAGTACACACTATTCAGACACTCCTACTATCCAATTTATTCCTCCCTTTGGCTATGCACAAAGCAGCATTATGTACAGGCAGATTCCTGTTGGTTCACATGATAATTATAACTCAGCATTATATGTGAAGCAATTCAATAAAACCAAATAAAACAAAAAGTTAAGGTACCCTTTGTTGAAATTCTTATCATCATCCACCCACTGAATATGCACATGCTCTTGAGGTTCTTCAGCATCAATTTTTCCACAAGAAATTGTAAAGTCTTTCATCTCCCTCAGAGCTTGCCTCAGGGAGTCCATATTTTCAGCTGTTATCTGTACCATCACACCATCTACATATGAAAAGATAAAAAATTCTTACAAAATTCCACCAATATATTGTTCAAATGGCATGTAAAGTATGAAAAAGGAGAGCCTAATATCCTGACTTTCACAATTGTCATGCATTATTATACAGATAGAGAACCAGTTTGGCATGGTGATTAAGGTATCAGGCTAGAAAGTGGGAGCTCAGGTGTTGAACGTGCCCACAGCATTGTCTAAAAAACATTCAAGGACATTAAAAATCAAGAACAATAAATACACTGTATTAATTTCCATCATTACCTGAATCTATTCTTAGGTTTATATTCATCTTTAAAGAAATGGCAGCTTTGGTAAAGTAAGAATAATGCAGAATTTAAGAATATATTTAATCCTTCAATTAAGCAATTGTTTTCTAAAATCGATTTCTTACTCTATAAAAGAGTCACCAGTGACCATTTACATCTATTTTTGTGAATATGAAATAGTATACATGCCTCTAATATACTACTTTGACAAGAATTTGAAAGCTGAACTGAATTAGACTCTAGGAAAACATCATTCTAAAGGAGTGGTTAAAAAATAGTGTGTAATCTGTAAACCTTTTATCATTGTGCAATTGTTATTGGCTTGCTTTTTTATGAAAACTGTTTAATAAATAAACAAATAAAGGACTGGAATCTTGCCTTCTACTATACTGGACTTTGCAAGATAGCCGGAAGATGATTTTAAAGCTCCACTAAATACAAAAAAAATGGCTCCAGTCACTGCAACGAGATACATTAAAATGTAAATATAAAATGTCCATTTAATTCAATAGCAAAACAACAAACAATACAAACAAAAAATAAATTATGCAACTACTATTTTTAAATAAAAATATAAACTACATATTTTAGGCAAGTGGAAATGTTCTCGGAAATTTAAGACTTAAAAGGATACTTGATCACAATTAACTCATTTTACATTCTGTTTTGCAAGATGTACAATTATTATTGGTTCTTCACTCCACACCCAAAGGTTTTAGTCGCACTGAAAAACTTACTAGTTTGGATCCTTAACCCACATGCATAACTTTGCTCAGAGAAAATACACAAACTTAAAGATTCTATTAACCCACATGCATAACTTTGCTCAGAAAAAAATATACAAAAACTTAAAGATTCTATTAGAGACAGATAACACAAATCTTATTCGGGCAAGCTTAAAAAATGTTCCTTAATGATGCTTTAATTTTAAGACAACAGGAAACAAACAGAATTAGTGCAGTACCAAAATTCAATGAACTTAAAAGTCCAATGCCAAAATTCCAACATCAAGAAATAATAGAAGTCTGATGGCTAATTTAAGGACCTGCAAATTCTGGCTTTGTATTTCATATGCTTATGACGTTAAAAATCAATAGCTTTAAAAACTAAAGGAAATCCTTCAAGAAAGCAGCATTTATATAGAAAACACTGTCAACAACACTCACCCTTCCTTGGTTGATTATGAATACTGATGGCCTGAGTCTGATAGTTGCCATCATCATTCTGCACACAAACCAGATGGGAGTCTGCTCTCTCATTGAAGCATGCACCACCTGCTAAAACATGCTCATTGGATTTGTTCATGGCTTTCATCATCTGCAACAAACGCCCCAAAATAGAGCATTTTTTATTTTATTTGTTTGTCAAGTACATATTCGATAATATATATATAAGTATAAGCATGAAGTGAATACATAAAATGAATACAAATAAAAGAAACATTAGGACAGGGACGATAGGCACGCTGGAGCTCTTATGCACACCCCTTATCTGCTGTCAATGTGTTAATATGGGCTGTGACTTAAAGGCAAACGTTTATTTGAGGATTATTCCTTGAGGACAATATATATAGTGTTGAATTACTATAAATCCTTTAGAATTTTTCATCATCTTGATCTGTAAAGTTCTATAACGTGATCAGAGCTTCATCTAAATACTATTGGATGCCAGTTAAACAAACAACATCCAAAGCCCTGACCCACATCTTCCCCTTTGATGAATAACCTGAGCCACATTCATTTTCTTTGTTGGATAAAGTATATGAATAGAAGATAATAATCTCTTTCACAAAGAATGAATTGGTTAAATGTTTCAATCAGATGGCTATCCGATGCGAGACACCAAATGAGAGGTCTCACAATTAAGTTTACTCTTCATGAAATAGGTTTGTGGAAAATGAATTGTTGATGAAAAGAGATTTCTGCAAAGTTAAAAAAAAGTGTCATCAGTGCTCACAAGGTCAAAATGGCAGTAGTATCACCACCAGAAGTTTTGCCCTTTCTTGATCCATATTCAAGCAACAAAACACTGCTTTCTAACAATAGAACATCGTACCAACCATAATACATGGTGATGAAAATAAAATTGCTAGTAAGCAAGGGAAACAATGGAGTATCGATTGTATCTGCAATTTCTACAGAATAATATGACTTTATCTTATCCATTGATAAGATAAAGTTTAAACATGTGAGTCATACAGAAATACTACAATTTTAAATGCATGAGTAAATTTATACTAAAATGATTACAGGCACAAGAAATTTCACACTTTGGAATGATTGACCTTAACCAATTTGAAATACTACAGCATAAACTGAAGTGAATAATTCATGCAAAACAACCCATAAATACCACTGACTTGAAGCAGCAAAGAATAATACTGTAGGTCTAACTACCTCCAAGCTGAGCTAATGTGTAAGATTGGTCAATAGGCATAATTCTAAGCTTCACATACTCTCTCTCTCTCTCTCTCTCTCTCACACACACACACACACACACAAATATAGTGAATGGTGGGTCAATGTGTGACATGACATGGCAATTTTGTGTGTTGTTTGTTTAAATAGATCTTGAATATTCAGATTACATTAAGGGATACAGTACTATGGAATTATAGATAAACAGTAAACAGTTCACAAATTCAATTCATAATTGGAAACTTGAAAAATAATGTCAAAGGTAATGCTAAATTATTTTTAGATATTTTTCTCCAACAGTCTTTAAAACACAGATAATATTAATTATTTGGTAGTATATTTATCAGCTAAATTAATTTAAAAGGATTTACTTCAAAGGATAGTAAAACAAGTCATGTTTTAAAATGAGCACTTAGACAACAGTAATATTAATAGGAATTTCATTTAATAAAACTATCTTTGTAGTGGATTTCAAAATTGAGCATATTATATCTATTTTTGCCACATACCTCATTATATCTGTTACTGGGAATTTTTATGCTTGTTTTTCTGACTTCCATATCAACCACTAAGCCTTGGACAACTGGTAATGTATACTGGTAATTCCTGAAGTCCTGGCACACAGAGAATAACCAAAATCATGATAGCTACTGATCATAATTAAACTTTAATTTCATATATTATGAATTGATAGAAATATTTTAATAACATGCTGCATGTCCCTCCACACTGTTTAGGGTCACCCGGTCTCTCTTGGATGGGAGGCCGGGTGACGATGCCTTACAGGGAAGAGCGGAGGAGTTT
>JANHFP010002402.1:36817-48725 GCA_032468135.1 Calamaria suluensis | reverse complement strand
GCAGGTGAGGGGTGATTTTATTATACTATATTAATTTGTTTATTTTTGTTTTAAATGTGGTTTTATATTCTGTATGCCACCTTGAGTCATCATGGGCAAATAGCCGGCAATATAAATTCAATAAAATCACATAAACGGATTGTATAAGAATACCACCAATAAATTCATACTTCAATGAATTTTAATCTTTCTGTAACCTACTGCCTCATAGGAAATATATTGCTACTTATATTTATCAGGTAAGCTATTTGTTACAGACAAATGAGCAAAGGAAAAATTACCATCACTGCATTTGTTCTCATGGTATCCCAACTAAAATGCTTAGTTTATTTCAGGATGCCGATAGTCCCAGATAAATAGCAAATGAAATTTGGGCAATATAATCAAAATCTTAAAAAGGGCTATGTATCATCAGTTATTATCAGTTTAATTATGTTTCTGTATTTTATAACTCAGGTAAACAAAGCATTAAGTAATCAACAGTTCTTTCAATTTACAATAGTTTATGTTAAATTCTCTTTTGCAAACATAACTGAATTGTTAAGAATTTTAAATGAATTTTAAATTTTAATTGCAGTAATTAGTAAAAGTTCCCTGCAAAGATATTTTTAGATGTTTTCCTAGGGCAGTGGTTGGCAAACTCATTAGTCAACAGAGCCAAATATCAGCAGTAAAACAATTTCAATTTTTTAGTGGTGGGTTCTAATTTTTTTTACTACTGGTTCTGTGGGCATGGCTTGATGGCAAATTGGTGACTTTTTGTCTCTCCCCTCCTTTCTTTCTTTTTCTTTGTCTCCCCCTTTCTTTCTCTCTCCCTCCCTCCTTCAAACTCTAGCAGAATGAGACTGGGAGCCCAGCAACTGTGCTGCAGCTGCCAGCTGCTTTCTCTCAGGCCTCCTGGTCTCACTCTGCTAGACTTCGAAATGTAGTTTCTGGCCGTGGCAAGCAGAAATGATGATAGAGCCACCCCCAACCCCCCGGACAGTCTCCAGAGGGTTTGAGGCTGCGTATTCATTGTTGGATTGGCCCCAAAGTCCTGGGGCATTCTCCCGAGGACTTTGGGAAAGTGTTTGAAGCAGCAGAAGGCGGGGATGGCGGAACAGCCGCCCCAAAGCCTTGGGAGAATGCCCGAGGACGAAGAGTGTGGAAGAGCCACATGTGGCTAACAAGCCGTGGTTTGCCAATCACTGCCCTAGGGCAAAAGCAATGTAAAAAGTGTATCAACTGTACATTCTGCAGTAAGTGAATACATTTTCAAAAATGAGGTACAGTAAACATATCAACAGGATGCACATTCATATTTTGTTTTGCTGTTTGAAGAGTTAACACACATGAGGGAACATCACCTCCTTCGAATTATTTTATTAAGATCCATGTATTATATAAAATAGAACAAGAAAATCTATAAAATCAAGTGAGCAGTTCAGATGACATTACAAAATCTGTTTTGGGAAGTCAGCCTGATTATTATTAGAATGCTGTATTGCCTCAAAATGTAGTTGCTGGGTGTATATATCAGCAGAAAAAGCAAATATATCTAAGAAGTATACCAAAATAAGCTGTGGAAAAAAGGCTTTTTCAAGCCCTGATTGGACTCAGCAAGATTTACAATGATGTTTCATTGAAAATACATCAAGTTTCTTTCAAGAACTAAGAACTTCAAGTGCAAAGATTGTATCAAGCACCTTTGTTTGAAGAGTTTCACAGAGCACTTACTGCCACTATTATCTAGCAATTAGGGCTCATGTTTACAGAAGTGAGTGTAATACAACATTAGCCCACAATAAAAAGGAGAAATGTAAGAAAGATTATCTTAAAAACTGGTGCATTATACCTTTGTGAAATGCTAATGCCAATACATTTAGCTCTTATGAATTCTATATATTCCAAGTTACATTTCCTGATTTTAGTGTCCAAAAGTAGGAGTTTACCAGCTCTCAGGAGCAAAATTATTAACATAACTATTATGTTTCTCAACAAAATAACCTACCTGTACGTGACAATGCACTATTTTCTAATTGAAAATATGAACAGAAGTGATAACCCCTTATCACAGCAAAATAATACTACTGGAAAAGACACCCAGGCTAAGAAATGTATTGCCTAGTTGAGATAGCGATCAAATCATGCACAGCTAGGGGCTAGGTGAAAGTGTATCAAGAAGGGGAAAAAAAGGCAATGGATGCTGTAGAATGTATCCTCCAATCTTTAAATGTAAATATGTGTATCACCAAGTTTCTTATAGAAGACAAGAAAAATTGTATCAGAGATGCATTGATATTTGGCTCAACCTAGAATCAGGGTGCCTCACTGAAGATGGAGTATAGTATCTGATAGCATGTAAATGCAACCCAAGTTTATTATTAAGATGAACATGAGAAGAGCTTTAACAGTAAAAGAGAAGCTCTTTATGTGTAATATTTTTAGAAGTTGCAATAAACATGCATACCGATAGCCTATCTTTGGTAGAAATTAACACCAAAATGAGGCTGATGAGAAACTACACAAATAAACCATCAGTATGGTCAAGTACATATGTAAATATAATAATTAATACAGAAATTAAAACCAAATGGTAATTAAGTGGCATCCCCAATTTTACTTTTTTCATTATTTTACGAGAAATATCTGATTGCAATAAAGAAGTTTACTTTAGACAAATTAAAATTTTCTTTTATTTCTACTTTGAAGGGTGAAGAGAAAATCAATTAGATCTGCTCTCCAATTTCCTCAACTGTACATTAAGCGACATACATACATTCACACACATACACGCACACATCTTAATCTGCACTGAAAATGTCTTTTCTTTTTAACTGAAAAGGTAGATCCTGGAGTAAGTGCAAAATGCAAAAATCAACTGACAGGAAATGCTGAACAAACAGCATAATTAAAATACAAAATATTTTATATTATTGAACTATTAAACGGGTAATGTTCGCTGTTTTTGTAAAACTTTGGGACCACACAGCTGATTTCTTAAATCTAGTCCATGTCAACTTCCAGAACTATTAATGAATTAATTAGCTTCATTTTTTGATGCTTCATCAAAGTTTTCTACAAGATCTGGAAAAGATGGAAATATATAATAGGCTCAAAAACATTGTTATTAAAAGTGCATTATTTAGAGGATTAAAGTATTTATATACTAGTAAAACTCTTCTGTCTATCTATAACTTTCAATGAATCAAGATAACTGAAATATGCTAACTTAAAAATATGAATGAAATGCAAGCCCCATTACTCCTTGGAATTAATATTTCAAGGATGTTCAGACCAGTTGTATTCACAAAGCTCTGTCTGCTGCAGTACCGCTATGGTCAGTCACAGCCCTGTAACTGTGACTTCCAATGCCCCGTCAGCTTCCCACAAGCAAAGTCAATAGAGAAGCCTGCAGTTAAGTCGAAGGTCACTCTCACTCCCATTGCTTTTTGGCTGCCCATGGTCATTCTGTTTATCTGTTTTAAGTAAATAAATATCTCTGAAATAATAAGCCAATGGGTCATGGATTGTTCAGCAATGAAAGAATTAAACTTGTTTTAACCTCAAAACTTACAAATGCTTACAAAATATATTTTGCTTTTAAGAATTATTAAAATATAGCCTATTTTGGTGCAATAAACAGCTTTTAATTCTTCCTACATCCAGACATTAAATAATACAACAGCTCCTAGATTAAATTCTGTTATGGAGCCAATAACATATAGTGGTACTTCAGTACACATAGTTAATTGGTTCTGGAAAATACATTGTGTACTAAAAATGATAAGTACCAAACAATTTTTCCCATAAGGAATAATGTGAGTCACAAAGCAGCCAACATTGATAAAATCTAGATTGTGTGTCAAACACCAAAGAAATGATGACTACCAGGACAACATTTTCATGTCACAATGCATTGAGTACCAAATTTGACGAGTTTCAAAGCAGTTGAGTACCAAGGTACCACTGTATCAGGCAGTCCCCAGATTAAGAATGTCCAAATTATATTTAAGAATAAGCTGCCTACTATAAAAAATGGCAAAGGGAATAGTCCTTTGAACTGACAAACAAGCTACCCAATGTTTTTAATGTACTGCATTTAATATACAGCCGGTTTTCCACAATTCATAAAAAACATTTCATAACTTCAGTGGTTTGTCGCCTCAAGGAAAGAAAACACCATCTACCATTTTTACTAATAGACCATTCAGAAGTTGAAATTTTGACTTACAAATTTAAATTAAATGGAATTTGTTTATTATTAAATAACTTGTTTTTAACGTAGGGACTTCCTGTATTTCATAATTAATATGTAGCAAAATTTTGTGCTTATTTCTAAAATGTACATCTTATTTATAGATCAAACCTATAGACAGCCTCAGTTTTACTCATTATTACAGATATATACCGTATCTTACATTGTGTGTCATGTTGATGAAATGATTTATTTTAAAATCTCCATTCTTGGAACAGTATTCTAACTAAAGGCTAGATCCATGATGGCGAAACTATGGCACCTGTACCACAGGTGCCACACAGCACCCTCTGGGCACATGAGCCATCACCCCAGTTCAGCTCTGCCACACATGCGCACGTGCCTCCCACTGCCCAGCTGGTCATTGGTTCTGCCACAGATGCATGGGGCATGTATGGGGGCTGTGCATGCATGCATGGGGGTGTGCACAAGGGGGCCTGCATGCATTGCATTTGAGGAGGGGGTTCAGGCACACACGCACACTCGGTTCGGAAAGTTAGCCATCACTGCGCTAGAATCATCCTACACCTATTCAAAGGTCATGCAGTAAAAAGTAAATTATTTTCAAATTAATCCAAACCTACCAGGAACATCATCATCTTCCTCATCAATATCTTCTGATTTTGGTACTTTGCTATCCAACACTAGAAAATAAAAATGTTAATTTATTTCAAAAATTCATATAGTTAATTATCTGGATTATAAAGTTGCTGTAAATTCACTGCTTGCTAAATGTGTCTATATAAACCTTTCAAAATCTAGACTTGTAGCTTGTTTCATTTTACTGAATGGATCCTCTCCACCAACCTTTCACATATTTTGTTTTCAGAACAAAATGCCCAACTTTGCAATTCAAATTAATAAACATAAATCAAGTAAGTTTTTTTTAAATTATTCCTTTGCAAACTTTTATGAAGTTACTAGATTTCATGAATACTTAATGCTGTTTTAAAATTCAGCTTATAAGTACTATTACTCTATAGATTGCAACCTGATTCCAATTCAAGGCAACCCTTATTCTCTCTTTTTATCAGTCCTGACCAGTACATGTAATGTAATACTTACCTTGTCTTGGGAACTGCTCTGCTAACTTTCGAAGACTTGTTAAACTATCGGCACCCAGTTGGCTTAAAATGCCGGGTAACATTTCCGTGATTGGTTTGGCTTCAGCATGACCAGTAATTGCAAACGTATTTGCAGAGAGTGAAGCCTGGACTTTTGGATTGTTAAAATGAATAACTGTTCCATCATCTTTTATCATATTCACCTGTTTTAAACATATATTTATTAGAACTTATGCATATGAATATACCAAAAAATCATTGTACAAATAATCAATTAGGATTTTATTCTATAATAATAAAATCCATAAGATAATATAGATATATGTATTTAAGCTTGAAACATATTTACATACTGTTGGTATATATAAATTCAATCCACTTTTACCACAAAATTTTGTAAAGCAAACAACATTCACATTAATACCTAACACAGGTATGTTTCAGGTGACAGAAACTTACTTCTTAGCATGCCGACTCCTTTATTTTGAGCAATGCAAAATAAATTAGGATAATTCCCCTTAAAAACGAATACAAATCTATTTTTTCAAAGCTTTATTTTATTGTATTTTGATTCTACTGAAAAAAATACCTGAGATTTAAAGAATTACTTTTCAATCTATTTCAAATTAATATAAGTATTATTATCTGGATGTACCCCAATTTGCTTACATGTTCAGTGCCTACTTGTCTAATAAAAATATGAAACACTATGTAAAAGTGTATCATCCATACTGTTCCTTTAGCACAATTTAACATACAGTATGAATATAAAGCATGGTAATATTACAGACCTGATTCAATACTATTTGCTATCTAAAACAAATTATAAGCAACTAGTTACTTTGTATTGTTGACAGGTTGACTAAAACACCAATCATTTTAAATGTATTCACTTCAAATAATTAAGCTAGAACCAAGGGACCTATGTTTTCAGACATTCAGAGACTTAACTTACTATCAAACTTTAGAATAGGATTTTCCTATTTTTCCCTTTCTCACACAGATTTAAAACAATGTTGCATTTCAGAAATGAATCTAGTTCATAATCTCTATGAATACTGAAGCATTACAACTGTGAAGATTATGAAAAGCATTCAAATCTAACATAAAATATTAATATTGATGTACCTCTTCAATGCCGGCGATATTGTTTACTGCCAATTTTTTAAGTGAACTCTGAAGTTTTTTATCATCAGCTGTTGCTGTTCTGTGGACTACCTTCTTCTTTCTACGAGCTGTACCCTGAGACACAAAAATACATACATGAATTATTTCCAAATGAAATGTTTCATATCTACTTATTTTAAAAAGTTATTTATAAACTTTTTTTAATCAAAAAGGATTTACAACTACAATAAAATGCCTTCCAGCATGAGATTTTCTAGGCAGAAAACTATTTGAAAAGATTTTTATTCAACTCAGTAAAATTCTAATTTACTCCTGTTTTTGCCAAAGCACCTCAATCATTATAGTATATGGTCATGTTAAATGCATATCCTTTTATCCCATGGTAATTCTACGCACAGGGGCAGGCTCTGTTTCTGTTGCTTTCCCATTAAGCTAGAGGTCATCTCTTTTCTCTCATGTGAGCAAAAACTGCCACTAATGGGTGTTTAGGAAATATAGTGTCTATTGGTTTTAATATACAGCACTGGATCTTTCAATAAGAAAATCACTTCTTCTTTTATAACATTCAACAGCAACTTGCATGGTGGTTTTTTTAAAAAGGGAAGAAGTCCTGATTACTGTATCTATAACTACTGAACACATCAGAATGAACAGCCTGTGGGAAATAGAAATGTGGAACAAGTCCCTATTATATCAATATTTTGCACCTATGTATAGTTACCTACACAAATATATACAGTAATTATAATTTCTATAATATTCCTGTGTTCACTGTTCATACCTTTCCACCTATTCGGACCTGAGCCTGAAGTTTAGCCAGTTTTTCTTGATTCATCTTGCTTTATCTGAAAAATAAATAGACTAGCTAAGTTTATAACAAATCCAGAATTCATTTTTAAAGAATTTATTGTCTTTCAAAACAGTCTTAATATCATAAAACATAAGCATTTACTAAAAATAAATCCATACTTATTCCTGAACCCAGATTGTTTGGAGAAGGAAGACATAATGGAAATATGACTGTCTTTTATCAGAAAGGGGAAAAGGGAGTTGCACACTCTACCTTCACTCCTAATTATAACTAGTTTTGCCCTGACACACTGACCTTAATATCAATGTTTGTTTTGTCGGTGAAGTTAATAGCATGTATTAACTGATACAGAATAAAATAAAGTCACTAGGGAGAATATGTACCCTATGTGATTCATTATTTTAAGCAAAAGAAAAGTTCTACCTCTTAATGCAGTAGAACAGGGATCCTCAACCCCGGGCTGTGACCCACTATCAGGCCTTGAATCTTTTGGAACCAGGCCACAGAAATGGCAGGTGACTGTGTGTATACACTCCCCACTTACATAAGCAGCAGGTGAATGTGTGTGCTCCATTTCCATGAATGATGGGCATGTGTGCAAGCTGCTTGTGCAAATGGAGCTTTAAGTTCTTGACTGAATCATCCCCTCCCTACTGCTGGTCCTCAAAGTCAGAAAAGTTCAGAAACACTGCAGGATAATTCTATCACATAAAAATGGAAGCTAATGAGAATTAAGACCACCTTTATCTACATATGTCCAGGTAATTATAAATCATGTATTGATTATGCTACAATATTAAATAAAAAGCATATGATCAGAATATGGCAAAGTTAATATAAGTACAGGTTAGTTACATTGGTATTTTATCTTTTTAATATGAATTTTTGAACAGCATTTTAAGGGTTCTCACCCTTATGATACAAAACTTGTAAGAAATAGTCATTTATTTACAGCTATATGAGGCTACTTTTAATAGATGGGAAATATGAAAATATAATTCATATGTTGATTCACTTTGTAGTAGAATTCTAACACAATTCAGATGGGTTTGAGGAAGTATTATGTATAACTACAATTTTACATAAATACAGAAAACCCATAAAACACAGCCAGTTAGTATCTTTTCTATAAAACTATGCTTACGTATAAGTGTATCACAAGAGTGCCAATGTCAGCATTTTACTTTTGATTATGTGGAGGTGTGTTTATCTGAAATAAACATGAACAAATATTAACATCAAGGGAAGTCTTTTTAAAGATACCCTCCTGAGTGTCATCTATAGGTCAAAATGCTTTCGCCCATATAGTTTCCCAGCCATGGAATGCATGCCTTTAAGAATAGCATCAAGCCCTTCTTTCCACTTTTATAAAAGGAATCAAGACCTTGCTCTACAATCTAACCTTTCAAAATGATTGACTTCACTGTTTTTATAAACTGTTAACCCTTTATATTTAATGATTATGGGAAGGCATACATTATTTAAAAAATACACTGGATGATAAAATATATACCTATTAAATTTCTCCATGTTATATACATGTGTTGTCATTTGTTTTCCTGCTATATCTGTGCAAACTTAGACTCTCCTGTAGTTATACCATTATTTTTACCTGCACTTGCATTATTTCCCAACATTGTCCCAACAAGCCAAGAGTTAAAAATAACCAACTTCAGCACATAATCATCAATCAAATAATCCTAACATTATTTATAGTTTAGAATTTTTTTCCACTGGATTAGCAATGACATGCCCTTTAATGCGAACCATGCTGTTCTGTGCTTAGCAGAGCATGTGAAGCTCCAGCAAGGTGAAAGCTAAGGTGCATGTTTTTTCTCATTACAGTACAAAACGTCCTGTCCTATTCCACTATTCCACAAGACTTATATAGAACTCTTAAGATAATAATTGACTAAAATCTTTGCAGAACTGAAATATCTGTAAATTGAAAATGAGTGTGTATTAAACAGGGAAACAGAAAAGGGCCCTACAAAGTTAACCCCCCAGCAAAATAGACATTTATTAAGGCGGCCAATATCCTCTCTGTTTTGGAACTTGGCATGTCAAAAAAATCTAACTACTGATACAGTTTCCCCAAAAAATAAGACATCCCCTGATAATAAGTCCAATAGGACTTTTGAGTGGATGGCACTAAGGCCAAGCACTTTATTTCAGGATTCAAAAAAATGTAAGACAGGGTCTTATTTTCGGGGAAACACGGTATAATGGTTAATTATCCTAGTCATATTGATATTATTTATAATATTAATTAGCAAAAATATTTTTTCATACACCTTTTTTTTCTATTACCACCAATTGTCAATTTGTAAAAAGTACAATTTGTAAAAATCGCAATATACAGATATAGTACAAAAAAAAGGGGGGGAGAGAGAACCACTGGATTAAAGACAGTGAAAACCAAGTCGTACAATTTTAAAAATAAAATAAAATACGAGTGTAGCGATTACGAGAAAACTACGTGAAAGAATCTATAGCGGGTTAGAAAGCTGCATGCTAACAACTCCAGAGCCCCAAAAGCTGGGGAAAGTGCCTGACGGAAGCCCACCTTCCCAACCCAAGGAGAGGGAAGCTTTCAGTCCTGAGGGAAGGCTTGGAGGGGATCCAGGGGATGTTTCGCCTCCGAGGAAAGAGAACGAGGTGCGAGTTTGCAGGTAGGTGAGAGATCCTGGGCTCATATATATCTTCACTTAGGGAAGTAGAAGAAGAGGTGGCGCTTACTAAAGGTCCACGAGACACCTCGCTAGTCTCGGGTTGGCGGCAGAAAAGGCGCATTCACACGACCGGAAGCACATAAAACCAACCCTGACGAAGGTGAAGCGCAAGCGGTCAAAGCAAACGGTCCCGGGAGTGCGAAAACAAGCCAACCAAGGCGGACCAAGGGAATCCGGGCTTCCCGGAGGCGAACTACTTGCCAGGCCCACTCTCCTCCCCCTCGCTCTACGGCCCACCAGCAGCCCCTCCCACCGTGCATGGCGCCCTGCGCGCCGACCAAGCGGCCCCCGTTTCGGCTCGCGAGGGGCGCAAGAGCATCAGAGGGTCAAGCGGGAAGTTTTCACCTCAGTCCGACGAACCTTCCAAAAGCAACACGCGGCAACAACAAGATGGCGGTGAGGGGGGGGAAGAGAGTGAGAGGGGTCTGGACCAAGGAGGCCTTAGAACCACGGGACCATGGCCCCGCCCCTCTCCTCCAATTGGCGGACAAAACGAGTCGGGTGTATAAAATGGGCGCCGCCAGTCGCGCCGTTTCACGGCTCCCTCTACGGGCTCTTTTGCTATGTACGACCATGGGAGGGGGGGGGAGAAAATTACAGCGATGAATGCTGGGAGTTGTGGTTTTCCTTAGACCTACCGAGCCGGAGTCCATTGCTTTGTTGTTTCTAAGGCGCAGGAGCTGTTCGCAGCACCCGAGGGAATTGAGCAGGAACTACTTCAGTGGAAGCGGGAATCGCCATTCTTTGAGATCGCGCTCGCATGCCACAGACTAAAATTTCACCTTCACCCATCTCCACCCGCTTAGGACTGTATGACTGTAACCTTGTTACTTGTATCCTTAAGATTTATATTGACTGTTTTCTAATATGATTGTATTGCTTACTTGTTCCCTATGACTATCATTACGTGTTGTACCTTATGATTCTTGAAGAACGTATCTTTTCTTTTATGCACACCAAGAGCATAAAATTCCTTGTATGTCCAATCACACTTGGCCAATAAAAATATATTCTAAATTCTATATTGACTGTTACCTAATATGATTTTATTGCTTACTTGTTCCCTATGACTATCGTTAAGTGTTGTACCTTATGATTCTGTATATTTTATGTACACCGAGAGCATATGCATCAAGACAAATTCCTTGTGTGTCCAATTACACTTGGCCAATAAAATATATTCTAAATTCTATATTTACCGTTTCCTAATAAGATTTTATTGCTTACTTGTTTCCTATGACTATCATTAAGTGTTGTACCTTATGATTCTTGATGAATGTATCTTGTCTTTTATGCACACCGAGAGCATATGCACCAAGACAAATTCCTTGTGTGTCCAATCATACTTGGCCAATAAAAAATGCTATTCTATTCTATTCACATTTCCTCCTTCCTATCCATATCTGTGAGAGTAGAGCCCGCTCGATAGGCAAGGAAGGGACGTCAATCCCACCGTTACATATATAATACATCAGTTACATAGCGCTTCAAATCCGCGCACAATGGGCTCCGTCCTATTTTCCTCCCTGACAAGTTTTCAAACTTGGCCGCTTTAAGACTTGTGGACTTCAACTCCCAGAATTCTCCAGCCAGGTATAGCATAGAAACTTAAAAGTCAACCGCTCTAAACTCGATTGCAGAAAATATAACTTCAGCAACAGAGTGGTGAATGCCTGGAATGCACTGCCTGACTCTGGTCTCATCCCAACCCTACCAAAACTTTAACCTAAGACTGTCTACTGTTAACCTCACTCCATTCCTAAGAGGTCTGTAAGGGGCGTACATAAGAGCACCAGCGTGCCTACCGTCCCTGTCCTAATGTTTTTCTTTATTTGTATTCATTTTATATACTCAATTCATGCTTATGCTTATATACCGTATATATTACCTAATATGTAATTGACTAGATAGATAGATAGATAGATAGATAGATAGA
>JANHFP010002402.1:22596-36717 GCA_032468135.1 Calamaria suluensis | reverse complement strand
ATAATTGATGAATTTAATCCTATTTTAATTGTATATTCACTATTCTTGTTTTTAATGAAATGGCTGTACACCGCCCCAAGTCCGCAAGGAGAGGGGCGGTATAGAAATATAATTAATTAAATAAATAAATAAATAAATATGGGATTGGACACAACCTATCATTTGTTTTAGAATTAAATACTTTTTACATAAGAACAAAAAACATATTGTCTGCAAATATAGGTACAACTTTAAAATTGATTCTGTAATTAATATCCAAGCTTGAAAGTAAGTGTAAATGGTAAGTCAGACTATTTCACCTTGCTGCAGAACAGAAGTGAAGCTATTAATGGAATTCAGTGAACCATACAATATACGGACTCAGATTGTTTGGCGTTCTAATGTTTTCTAAGCATAACTTTACCAACAAATACTTCTGCCATGCGGAAAGACTCTGGCTTCCCAAAGACAGACTGTTGAGTACCTCCAGTATTTCTAGGCTTCACCAACAGTATCAGCTCCATCAATGCTGCTGCTAAACAACTGATTATGCCCCATAATTACTTTTAAACAATCAATGTGACCCTTTCCTATGAATTGTGCACATTTGTTTGGGCGGGTGATTTGGTTTTACAGCATTAATACATGATGACCTTGGAATTGAACTATATATTGATAATTACTTGAATCATATTTCAATTATTTTTTTAGTGGACTGCCTGTCATGGTAATAATTCATAAATCCTGGTGTGGTGCTTGCAAAGGTAAGATATCACAGGCAAAGTTAGTGACATTTCACAGAATAACGGATGGGAAATTTGCAATGTTTGTCAAAATGGCATGCAGTTCTAACTTAAGGACCAGTTGCTAAGCAACCGTTTGAAGTTATGATGGATACCACCACCCAAAAAAAAGTATAATCCAATTTTGAAATTCAACTAGACACACCCCTCCCACAGTCACATGATTGCATTTTGTGCACTTGACAATAACTCACTCTTATGGCTGTTTGCAGCATCCTTTAGTCACATAACTGATTCTTGATGCCAGTTTCCAGCATTTACTTCTGGTTTCTAGCAAAAAACACTCACTGGATAAATCAAATTTTAGCTTAACAACTTAACAACCACTACAGAAAAGTTTGTAAAATTGGTCATGGTCAGGTGGTGACCCACATAATGACCACAACAACCTACAGTCATAATTCTGGGCTCAATTATAGTCATTTGTCAAAGACTACCTGCATTTTTACCATCCATATAGTGTGCATATAGTCCTCAACTTATGACCACAATTGAGCCCAATATTTCTGTTAAGTGAGACATTTCTTAAGTGAGTTTTGTCCCATTTTAAGACCTTTCTTGCCACAGTTGAAAAGCGAATCACTGCAGTTGAAGTTAGTAACCGGGTTATTAAGTAAATATGACTTCCCCATTGACTTTGCTTATAAGAAGATCACAAACCTTCATGTGATCACATGACCCCAGGAAACTGCAACCATCATAATTATGAACCAGTTGCCAAGCATCTCAATTTTGATCACATGATCATGGGGATGCTGCAAAGGTCATAACTGAAAAATGGTCACAATTCACACTTTTCAGTGCCATTGTTACTTTGAACAGTCACTAAGTGATCTGTTGTAAATCAAGGACTATTTGTATTACTTTCATATAGAAACCCCTAGTACTGTTTAGTACGCTGGTGAACTAACATCACCCCAAGCATTAATAGAAAAGTAAGATAGTATTAATTTCATTTATGCTTCCATTTTCAGTTTAAAGATATATATTTTTGAATTAGTATTAAGGAAAAAATATTGGTATTTATGTAAATTATGGTCAGATATAATCATAGCCTGCATCCCTGAGTTAGTCACTACTAACTATAAGTACTGGAGTCAATGTGATATATATGCATCCCGCTTAGTCTGAATCCAACTACATTTGGATCCTGCTACATTTGCATCTTTAATTATTAGTTTCCCCTTTTATATTTTATTAGCTTTAAAGCCAAAGTTTGCTGAATCAAAGGAAATCTCTGAGCTTGCCCATAATTTTGTGATGGTTAACCTTGAGGTAAGTTTCAAAAATACCGAAATGAGTCACTCTTCCTCTGAATGCTATCTATATACTACTAAAACTCTTGCATCTGTAACCTTCAGCTGTGTGAAAAGGTCCATCATCAGACAAAAACTTTTCAATGTGGATACCTCGTAACTGAAAGAATGCATCCAAAATGTAGGACCCGTGATTTCTCTGGAATTGAAATTTCACCCATTTTACAAAACATTTTATGACATAAAAATTATAAATCATTTTATTACATGACACAAAATGTCATAAATAATTCTCTGTGATCCATTGCTGATGTTTTACTATGCTGTGCAGTTCAGCATGGGCTACTTTCAGAACATACATCTCTGAATATTTCCCTTAAATTTTAAGTGCTTTTCAAGCAAGTCAGAACCTCTGCGGTTGTGGGAGGAAGGAAGTCTGATGTAATTCCCATTCCAACTGATATTTTTTTTGCCAACCATGGACATTGTGTTTATAAGATGATATATCTGAAATAATGGGCCAACAGGTCACAGGTTTCGAGTTCATGGTAAAATTCATGTAACAGAAAACTTAGTAAAAGATGTTGGTTTCTGAAAAGAAAATCATTTATTTTTCCATTATACAACTTCAAAAGTATTTAATGCAGTAAATAATACATTATTCAGGTTCTAAATTTTATGTACTGCTATTTTCATGAACCTAAGAAGGATGTCATATGTTTCTCAGTTCAAGAACTTGTTTCGAGTTTCAGAATCAAGATTATTTTAAGAACAGAAAAAATTGACTTAAAGAAGACAAACTTTATTTCTTTTTAGCAGGTACTGTCTATTGATAGCACCAAATCTCTTAGGTATAAAAAAGTGATTTTTCTTTTCCCATATCTGTTTGATGACATTGTACATGAAACATAGGAGTAGTGAAGTATTGCTATACTATTGTAACAGCACTTCTGATTTTGATATACAGTAGACTGTTAAGGAGGATTAATGCAGAAATAAAGCTAATTTTATTTTATTTACAGGATGAAGAAGAACCTAAGGATGAAACTTTTAGCCCTGATGGAGGTTACATTCCTAGAATTCTTTTCATGGGTATGATATAAATGCGGTTGTTAATTTGTGTTGAAGGATTAAAAAATGCCTTTCAGATTGCAATCGTCGTTTTTCATTGATTTCTTCTTTTACACAGATCCCAGTGGAAAGATCCATCCAGAGATCATAAATGAGAAGGGAAACCCCAACTACAAATATTTTTATACTAGTGCTGATCAAGGTATGTATGAATTGCAACTAAATTGGGTTTTGGTAAAGGAGAGTTGAATAGTACAGCACTGCCAAATAAGATTGACTTCTGATGGGGGCGGGGGGATTAGAGCTTGTATTCTGAGGAATTTATACTAAGGGTTCAAAACGTCTTAAGGAAAAAATGCTTTGAACAAATATTGACAGTTGACATTCAAAAAGCCACATAGCACCTAGAAGGATGTTCAGTACATTCCAGGACTCCTTGCCTTGACATCCTTAAAATGTTGTTTATGAATATTAATTATGGCATCTAATATATGTGGGGAAACCTGAGAGCTGACTTAATGTCAACTGTCCCATTTGGCACATCCCAAAAAAGAAACTCCTTGTCGTAGGAACTACCCAGAGTAAAACTTTACTGAAAGATCCATTAAGAATCTTTTCACCCCTGGGCTCCCCACAGTTCATTGTTTAGCAATTACATTCAGAACTTTTGTTTTGGGAAAATGTTCTGCACCTCCAAGAATTTGGCCTAGGTGTCTCCTTTCCAGTGCAGAAGGCTTTCATGCATTCCTTAGACTTTCTCCCCACCCTTGGAATTTACCGGCCCTCCTCCCATTTCTGTTTGGCAAACTGCGATCAGGAAGCTAATGCAGGCATTGAAGAAAGCGAGTCAGCTGACAGCTGCATGATGGAAGGCCAGAACTGAACATCAGAAAACGGTGTTGGCTACCTAGGAACTCTTATGCAGTTTAGCAAAACAGTAAATTGATTTTAAAAAATAGATACAGTATATGCTACTTGAGTTGTATAAAATAAAAGACTGAGTATGTATTTAATAAATGAATGCAGCTATAATTTCTTAAAACTGCCTTTTAATGAACTTCATGTTTAGGAATAAATTGAGGACTTTCAGTCTGGGAAAATGTGAACAGAAAAACAAGCCATCAAGGAAAAAAAGTTCCATATGAGCCATGATAGGAATGCATTATGAAGATAATGTTGCTACTTTAAATATTGCTCATATTTATGTGTAGATTTTCTGTAGTAGCTTATAAAAGTATAACTTTGCTCAGTTATTTTAATTGATTTGAACCAATTACTAAAGAATATCTTGTGTTTTAATATTGCAGTTATCCAAGGGATGAAGTTAGCCCAAAGGAAGCTAACGGGGGATGCTTTCAAGAAAAAACATTTTGGAGATGAATTATAATACCCTGAAGATCTATTTTATATAGGCTCACCATCTAAATTTAAATGTGACCCTAACTTTTTTCATATAAAAATGTTGGTGCTCTCAACAAAAAATACTGTAGATAGTAAACCAAATGCTGTCTAATTTTCACACACTGGTTTCAAATAAAGTAGCATGTCCTCCCTTGTTGACATTGAAATGGATATTGATAGAAGAAGAAAAATGGCTAAATATCTTAACAAATAAATGCTCCAACTTTAACTGCATGAGTAATCAGGTTTCAATGGAATTTAAAGCCAAATTATATGAACATATATATAATTATGTTGAGGGCATTAATCACAAAGATTTCTTTAAATACCATACAAATAAAACTTGTTCATATTAGTAGATTTTGAGAAAACAATATGTGGATTTTTTTCCTTTAACTTGAACTTAATTCAGTATTTCTCATCTTGTTAGTGCTAAACATATTTAGGATACAATTCCCACAATTTGTGTTGACTGAAATTATGGGAGTTATTATGCACATTGGTAAATTGTCAAATTTAGTATGATTAAATTAGAACCATATCTATAAGTGTAAAGAAGTTAAATTGATTAAATAGATAAATCTGCTGAAGAGACTATCATAACAATGCAATCCTATGCATGTCTGCTCAGAAATAGAGTATTAAGTATTCCTAAGTACTAATTAGTATTAATACAAAAGTATTCCATAAGTTTTATTCCCAAACACATTAGGATTGTGGTATATATAGCCTCATTTTCCTGCTTGCCCCAGAAATACAATGAAACAAATACTAATTATATGATTGTGTGTGCTTTATCTTGATATAATTGCCTGTTACTTCATTTGGTTGATTTATATAAACTTTGCTTTTATGTATTTGTGCATTGATCTTCCAAGTTTTTCATTAATGGAAAAAAAGAAAAATCTCTCACTGAATGTTAATGGTGGCTGCCTTATTTCAGCATGCTATACTGTATTTTTGTACCAGTGGACAACAAACAATAAATTTTATATTTAATTTTTGTTTATCTTCCCTTTCGTTGTGAGAAGAAGAAATTATTTTTACCATATGAGTTATACTTCTGGGGAGTGCCTATTTTTTTAATTTCCTTAAATGTTATGCCTAATCATATCTGTAGTTTAAAAATAGCTTTATGTTCAATAGTGAAAATGCTAATGCAAAATTCACAACATTAATTCACAACACTGAAATATGGAGAACAAGTGTAACACTTCAGTTCTTGTCATGAAGATCAGTCATACTCGTAATGAGAGAAGAATGGTATTGAAAGGGCAATGTATGATTAGTCGATTTTTAAAAAAAATATGTTTTACTGCAGCAAAAAGGTATGTCTATTTTTTCTGCTTCAAGGTGTTCCAATTACCTGGATAATTATGGAAATATATGGTGAGATATTTCTTACTCTACTTCAAGCAACCATGAAGTGTTGACTCCCACTTCGTCATGAACAAAAAATGTTTTTAAAGGTTCTAAACAGTAACAACATTCATGTGTTATTTTATTCCTCTGGAACTTGTCTTTTTCAAAGGCAATGTCTTGAGTAAAAGTGACAAATACACCATGTGTGGGCTAGAATTTAGTGCCATCACTCAGCTTTTTCCAACTAGTGTAAGTTCCTGCTTATTTTCTTATAAGTAATAAGGACTAGACGTTCAGTTGAGAGAATATTTTGACTGATTATGTGTCATCAGTTTACATAGATGACATCCAAAAGACAATGCTATTTTAATCTTGCATAGAATGTGAATGAGGCAAGGTGTGTGAGCAGTCATTAATTTACATGTGCATTTCTTCACTCAAGTTTGTTGGAAAAAAGAGGTAGTATTGTGTGTGATCGCCACCTTCAGTTATTTCTAAAAATAATGAAGGATATATAAATAAATTTTGCCATAATTAATTTTGGTATCTAGTGCTGCTCTCAAATTGGCTTAAGTGAGTGTTATTTTAAAGGTAGTTTAAAAGTTCTTTGACATTGCTTTGTGCGGGCTAACTGACTAAATTTGAAAAACAATTCAGTTTGTAGGCATTGTGAATACAGGTGTACTTTTCCACTTGATATTAAAGTAACACGTTAATCTGATAGATTTAATAAGACATCTCCTGATAATAAGCCCAATCAGGCTTTTGAGTGCATGGCAATAAAGCCAAGTGCTTATTTCAGGGTTCAAAAATTATAAGACTAGGTCTTATTTTTGGGAAAACAAGGTATTACTTTGAGAATCTAAGCTTTATGGAAATGAATGAAATCTTGAAGTCTTAGTTTTGGTGGGTGTAGCAAATTTAATATTTCTAGAACAGCTTTACTCAAGGTAGGTTATAATTTTTAAAAAAACAGCTGCTTTAAAACTTAGCATATTAGTCATGCCTGGGGCCAGATAGCTTATCTCTGCCTCAATGAACTAATTAGTATTAAAAATGCTTAGGAGGTTCTACTTAAAAATTGAAAGAGAAGGGACTCGTGGAGCTTTGGAGAAGAAAACTCATGTGTAGGACACCACTGAAAAACAACCTGGTTAGTGAGCTTTAATGAAAAACCTGAAAAATATGGCATGCTGAACCATAAATCAGGCAGCCAAATTTTAACCTAGAGTGTTGCTTAATATATGGCTCATTGGGCCATTGGTACCCAGAAAACTGAGTTAATGTAACAAACAATAGATATGTTTACCCATGGTTTATAGCATAAATTAACCATGATTAAACATGCCATACAAGCATATCAGAGGTGGGTCTCAGCAGGTTCTGACCAGTTCTGGAGAACAATTAGCGGAAATTTTGAGTAGTGTGGAGAACCAGTAGTAAAAAATCTGACTGGCCCGGCCCCCATCTATTCTCTGCCTCCCAAATCCCAGCTGATCAAGGGAAAATGGCAATTTTGCAGTAACCTTCCCCTGGATTGGGGAGGGAAAGCAGATTTTACAGTATCCTTCCCCTGACACGCCCACCAAGTCATGCCACACCCACCAAGCCACGCTCACAGAATCGGTAATAAAAAAAGTTTAAAACCCACTATTGAAGCATATTCTAAAACAGATTACCACCAGGGAAGCTTATAAGAATGGAAATAGGCTTTGAAACAATTTTTGTTCAAAGCCATTCAGAACAGGAAAACTTGTTACATGCCACCAGAGGGCGCAATCAACCTTAAACATTGCAATTGCTGCATACCTAACAGCAAATTTATTTCCTGGATCTTACATGGCTGTAAATGTTTCAAATAAGTTCATTTATTAATTCATTACAACATGGGTAATTTCCTGATTTGTTTCATCTACAAGCAGGGGGAAACTGTGGGGAAACAGGATTAAAATTAAAAGACAGGACGCTTCCCAGCACATTTTGAATACAATAAACAGCTGAGAACTTCTTTCACACAAAAAACAACAAGTAGTCTTCAATTTATGGCCACAATTGAGCCCAAAAATTCTTTTGCTAAGCAAGGCAGTTGTTAAGTGAATTTTGCCCCACTTCATGTCCTTTTTGTCACGGTTGTTAAGTGCACCACTGTATTCATTAAGTGTATTGTGCCATTGTTAAGTGAATCCGGCTTCCTCCATCAACCTCTCTTGTCAGAAGTTGGCTGGGGAGATTACAAATGGTGGTCACATGACCAGGAAGCACCTGAATTTTCATCACATGACCATGGGAATGATGCAATGGTTGTAAGTGGGCAAAACAGTCACAAGTCACTTTTTCCAGTGCCGTTGTAACTTTCAACAGTCACTAGATGAATGGTTGTAACTTTGAACAGTCACTAGATGAATTGGGATGGGGAAAAATTAAATTGTATTTGTTGTTAGATGGCATATTAGAAATCCTTGCTGAAATGTTGGAAATGCTATATTTAAACAGATCTCTGAGTGATCTCAAATCATTCAATCAATATATTTCTTTAACTATATTTGCAATATGTGAAAACTATCATACTGAATATGATACATGATGATGGGTATATTTGTGTGCGTGTTGTGCATATATTACATTTATGTGTGTTTTGTCTGAGTATTTATTTACATACACTGTACATTCCCCTTACTTGAAAAGTCTCATCCTCTGGTTTCTAGAAGCCTTTATCTTAAGTTTTACATTCAGGGGTTTGATGGGAATATCTATTTTCTTTGAATCTGCTCAGAACAACTGAGTTTCTTTCATTATGTAAATGTGTGGCTAGTTTGAAAAAGATCATTAAACCTGAAATAATTGTGAATGTGGAAAACTGGTAGAACCTGATTCAGTAATTGTGTTCTCATAAGACATGTGTAAAACTAAAATCAGCATTTGGCTCATCCAGGGGTAGACTGGGCACAGCACCTGTTTGTGTGGTTATCAGTTGTGAGACAGCTGATGGAGGGGAAAGACTGAGGGCTGTTTTATGTAAGACATTTTTTCCTGATCTGTGGTTATGTGTAAGAACCCTAATCACTCCTGTTAAGTTTGGATTGTGTCTTGAATGAGCATTGGTGGAACAGCACATCAGTTATACTGGTCTGAACAGTGCAAAGTATCTATGAAGCAATTGCCCCTGACTAGCCACAGGACATTCAGCAACCCTTAGAGACAAAAATCTCTCTTGCTGCTGCTTGGTTGCATGCAGTGCACCCCAAATTCTTGTTGCTGGAATCCAGTCACACACACACACACATGAATTCCATACTTTTGGCACATTTGGCAGTCCAGCAAACTGAAGGACCTGGCCCTTAAATTCATTCAGGTGCTACTAAATAGGAACAAGGGAAATTGTGGAGGAATTTTGTGTGCATAAGGTATTTATATTTACTTAATTGCTATTTGACAACTAGCCTGTTCGTTTCCTGCATACTGGAGGTGCATTGAATAGAGAAAGGAGTATTACTAGTTCGACATTTGCCTCTAGACCAGAAGGGCAATACACCAATCAAATAGATGGATCGATAGATGAGTAAATAAATGGGTAGATAGATAGATGGATGGATGGATGGATGGACGGACGGACGGACAAAGGAAGGGGAAGAAAAGAGAAAGGAAGGAAGGAAGAAGAAAGAGAAATGAAGAACATGAAGAAAGAAAATAGAAGAAGAGAGAGAAAGAGAAAAAAGAAAGCCAGGGATGCCAGGATTACATCTGAGAAGGGCTGTTCTCTGGCTGATTCAGCCTGTTTTTTGGGACTCCCGCAGACCACCTTAAATCAGAAAGGAAGCGCACGGGCTGGGTTCGCCCCACGGACTCAGACCAAATAGGCTTCCCCTGGGCTTCATTAGGCGGTGAAAAAGGACCACCTGGCCACAGAAAGGCCCCTGTTTATTTCTCCCGCTGAGGGAAGAGAGCGGGGGCGGCCTGCGGTAGCTCCGCCCCGACGGCCGTCTCCTTCCCCTGGCGCGGAGGAGCCGCTGTCAATGTGTTGCTAAGCTGGACACGCGCTCGCCTCGGCCAGACGCCTGTTCGGCTCGACGCCCGGCTGAACGTCCGACCTGCGCCGCCTCGCCTCGCCTCGTTTGAGCTTGTTTCTTTCTTCGCTGCGGGCGAGGAGCGGTTCCATCCCCTGCGCGCAAAGGTAAGAGCGCGCCGCTTTCCGCTCCCACCAAACTTTCTCAATTCCCGGATGAGGTAGGGAGGCTGCCTTCCTTCCCGGGGCGCTCGGCCGGCCACAGCAGGGAACTGTCCGTGGTATCGCAGTGTGAAAGGACAGCTTGGAAAGAGCTGAAGAGGCAACAGCTGATAATTCGCTATGAGAAAAGAAATTCTAAAAAATAACCTTCTCAAGCCCTCTGTTTCTCGTGGCTAAGTGGAAGTTCTCTCGAATTAGCCCAGGGAGTTGGACTTTAAGAAAGAGGAGATAGGAGTGCCTCTGAGAACGTGCAGGGTGCCTCAAAGCTACTGACTTTCTCTTTCTGAAATGGCAGGGATACGTTTTTTCCAGTTTAAATATTTGATTTCCAGAACCGGCTTGCATTTTTATTTATTTTTTAAGGCTCATTCTTTGGTGACATCAAATACAGTATTGGTCTACCTGAAGATGTGATGTCAAAGTTAAAAGAAGCATCAAAATCCCCATCCTTACTCGCTAGCCTGCTAAGTGGGCATAGTAGAGTGAATCCAGTTAAATACCGTTAAAGAAATTAGTACATGTTAAAGAGTATGTGGGGGATTATTGTACATTTAATGCTTCATTTTTCTATTTTGGAAAATGAATCAGGTATAAACAAATAAGCCACAGCGGCAACAAAAGTGGCTGGTCCAATTCCATTTCTCTGCTGGCTGTTGTCCACCTCTCTGTAGGGTACCAGATTATGTGAATGGATTGTGCTTTGCTATTTCCATTATCATTTTAGAATCATTTTTTTATAGACTGATGTCATCCAAACATATTGGGTGGCGTAGACTGTGCCCATTGAAAATGGGGATCATAAGATTGGAAAGCACCAAGCTAAAGGCTATTTTATTTTTCAAATAGGCTGTTTTGGTTGTTAACAGTCTGCATTATCAGAATTTATACTATTACACTTACCATTCGGATCTTTGTCGGTTCTTGATTTCTCCAGATGAAAGTGAATAACCCTTGGACTTCATTAAAAAAAAAAAAGAACAGTCTAGCACTACATTTGAAATGACTGATTGTTGTAATTCCTGATAATCACTTGTCCTTGTTGTGAATGGGGACTTATTTGTTTTTCAAAAAAGGTTATGTATTCAGTGCAGAAACTTTAAACCACATTCTTAAATTATATGTATTGTGCATTTTAATGCTTTGTGTAAATATGCAAGGTTCAATATGGAAAAACAAGGCAACATACTGTGGATGTGCTGAACAGCATTCGTGAAAATTGATCTCAAGAGTAAAGCATGAGTTGACATCCTGAAATAATGCATAGGAGGTTTACCATATTAAACTGAAATGACAATAGAATTTCTGAATCTGGGAGGACCTCTTTGCAGAGTTCTGAAACAAAGGGCATGTGTATTAATATGACTATAGTGTTCTATATACAATTTAATATGTCTGTGACTGTAGCAGAATTTGTAATTTTGTAACTGAGACTGAATTCCTTATGAGAAAAGAGCAAACAAGTGAAAAAAATGGAAGCTTTCCAGCATCTCAAAGGAAAAAGGATATGAAGAATGTAGTATAGTGGTTTTTTTATTGCTAGGTAAAGACCTAGCTGGCCAACCAGGAACTTTAAAATGAATTCCTGGTAACCAACATGATTTATGCTTATGAATAGTACTGTTCATAGAAAGTCACCCCATCTGACAAAAATCTCATATTTCAGTTCAGAGCAGTGGATTTCAACATTCACCGTAATTCTGTTTGTTTGGTTTAAGCCTTGGCTTGTTGACTTTTACTCATTCCATAATTCTATATACATGCCTGATCTAATTCTCTATTTTATCCCTGAGACTAGTGAATAGTCAGAGAGAGGTTGATAAATGATACCTTTTGCATAGACACATTGATGACTCTTCAACAAAAAACTCTGCATGGTCTCTTCCAATGCAGTTTATGCAGATAAAAAGAAAGGAAGCAAAATAAGACCCAGAAGTCAATGGCCAGGCACTACAACAGACTCTTCCTGCCATAACATTAAGGCTCTCAATCATTTCCTAAGTTACTCAGAAGAATAAGATGACTAATGATATCATATATCAATATCATATACCTCTTAGTTGTTTCAATATACAAACCCATTCCAGTTACATCAATAATAGTTTAGAACTGGAATATTTCAGTTGGCATTTTATGAAAATATTGGGTTGGATCTCGGATGATGTTGAGAAGAACACCCTAAACTGGACTGTGCATCTCCCAAACCAGCAAAAGGAGAAGGAGGTCTTCCCTACGCTCCCCTTCAATTTGCTGTGTTGTCTAGAAATCTGTTCAATGTAATTGGTGACACTTCTGCAGAAAAGTGATAGTTTGCAGCAAGGCAGATGGAAAAAGAAATAGATTAAAACCTAGAAGCTTCTGCCTCTTATGAGGAAGGAAGAAATAGCCCAACCTATCAAAAGCAACGCCGATGGAGATAGAACAGATGTACAAGTCAAAATAGGCAAGGGGTTAGTAAGAAAATATCTATCTACCCTGGATGGATACAGATCACCTGACAGTTTACACCCCAGGATTTTAAAGGTCTGGCAGATGTAATATCGGAGACATTGAATGTAATCCACAAAAGGGGGGAATAATGAATCCAGAAAATTATAGGCCAATCAGTTTAATATCAATAGCTGGGAAAACCCACAAAGCAAGGGATTTGTGAGCACCTAGGTCAGTGATGGCTAACCCTTTTGCCATCGCATGCCAAAGTGGGGGGAACGGGGGAGGGTTGTGCCTGCTGACACCCATAGTTCTATATACCCTGCCCCCCTCAATGCATGCACATGCAACCTCCATTTTTGGCACGCGGTGGCACGGTGGGCCTGGTATGCCCATTTTTTGCTCTCCCCAGGCTCCAGATCCTTTCTAGGAGTCTGGGGAGGGCAAAAACGGCCTTCCCCACTCCCCCAGAGGTCCTACAGAGGTTAGAAATGGCCCATTTCCCAACTTCCAGTAGGCCCAGAAGACCTGAAAATCAGCTGGCTGTCAAGTGCATGCATACTGGAGCTTAGCTCGCGTGCCCGGTGATATGGCTCCGCATGCCACCTGTGGCACGCGTGCTGTAGGTTCGCCATCACAGACCTAGGTGATGACTAGGAGCCAACATGGGTTTGTTAAAAATATATCATGCCAGACAAACCTTAAATGATATTGATATTGATAAAGTGACCAAATTAGTGGATCAATGAAATGCTGCGGACATAATATACTTAGAATTCATCAACACATTTGATAAAGTAGACCACAACTTACTTCTTGGCAGGAGAGAACAATATCAGTTAGATATTACCAACCCTAGAAGGATTCACAATTGGCTGACCAACCACACTCAGCAGGTAGTCCTCAATGGAACTACATCTGCATCATTGGTGAAATCCATTTTTTTTACTACCGGTTCTGTGGGCGTGGCTTGGTGGACATGGTGTGGCTTGATGGGCATGGCAGGGGAAGGATATTGCTAAATATCCATTCCCAGCCTGCTCCAGGGGAAGGGTACTGCAAAATCCCCATTCCTTCCCCACTCTTGGGGAAGGATATTGCAAATTCCCATCCCACTTTGGGGCCAGCCAGAGGTGGTATTTGCCAGTTCTCTGAACTACTCAAAATTTCCAGTACATCAGAACCTGCTGGATTTCACCCCTGATTTACATGGAGGGAAGCATGCAGTGGGGTACTACAAGATTCGGTCTTGGGCCCAGTAGTCTTCAACATCTTCATAAGTGATGAGAGACTGGAAGGGGATCTCATCAAATTTGCAGTTGACACCAAGGTGTGGGAAATAGCTAATACTTTAGAAGACAGGCTCAATATCCAGAAGGATCTTGACAGACTTGAACACTGGGCTCTATCAAATAAAATGCAATTCCATGAAGAGAAAAGTAAGGTCCTTCACCTACGCGGGAAAAACCAAATGCATAGATATGGCACCTGGCTCAACCGTAGTAACTGTGAAAGAGATCTATGTGTCTTAGGGCAGGGGTCTCCAACCTTGGAAACTTTAAAACTTGTGGACTTCAACTCCCAGAGTTCCTCAGGT
>JANHFP010002399.1:97398-109944 GCA_032468135.1 Calamaria suluensis | reverse complement strand
CCGCGAGGAGAGGGGCGGTATATAAATCACAATAAATAAAAATAAAATAAATAAAATAAATAAAAAAACCCAGTTCCACTGTCTAAAATATCAAATTGCTGATTATTGGCAGCACGTACCAATCCTTCTAAAAAACCTGCAATGACTGTGCAACAGTCCAACTTGAAAGGAAGCATCAGGAAGCGGTTTCCTGTGCAAATCTTATAAAAATGAAATCATTCAACTTCAAACGATTGATGGCAAACTTTGTGGAGTTTTTCTAGTGGCAATGTAAATGACTGTTTTCACTTAAGATTGATTATATGTAGGTTGAAGAGAACGGGCTAATACTCGTATTGAAATCTTGTTTTTCTTTCTGCCAGATGTTCTAGCTTTTCATGTCAGCTTTAACATAACAGCCAATAAGAGATACATAGGGTTTGTTTTCAAAATACTCGTTGGCATCTCACAACATTATTAGCCATGCCATACACAAGAGTTGCTTATATTATCGGTGCATGAGTTCAAGCCCCAATGATTAAATGTGCGCTTTCAGGAGAGATTCATCAATAGCCACTTCATCTGGGATGTTCAGACTAGCTTCAGTGACTAATCCAAAAGATGCTTTACCTGATGATTTCTCTCATACTACCACAATGGGCTAATGGCAGATATATGTGGCAGGGTGAGGGGAAGATTACACTAGGCCGAGGAAATGGCAAAAAAAACCCTCTAGTGTAATATCTCCAGTACAGGGGTGGGTTCTACTTACCTTTATTACTGCTTCTCCTCTTGGACATTTGGCAGGCGCGCGTAAACATCCGTGCCACACATGTGCAGTGGAGCACACACATTTGATGTGCGCTCTGTGCATGCGCATTAAGGCACGCACGACAAATGTGCGCTCTGTGCATGCACACCAGCATTTAGAAGAAGAGAAGTGAAGTGCAGCAGTCAGCTCTGCCACACCAATAGAGCTGACAAAAAAATGAAAAATAGTTAAAAATGTGCTGGGATGGGCAGACAGGAACAAGTTTGCTGATGTCATTTGGTCAGCGCTACTGGATCGTGCGAACCTGTCCAAACTGGGAGCAAACCACCACTGCTCCAGTGACATACATTTTAAAGTTAAACTTATGAGAAAGTTTGTTCACTGTTATCATCTCTGATTTTTTTAAGGTTTAGAAATGGAACTCAGTAATCTTGAATCCAATTTTAAGGTGTTGCAAAATAGGTAAACATTCCACTTTGGGCTGTAAAGAATATTTTACAAAATGACTGAGAACTGGTAGAAAAAATATATGGAATGGTTTCATTAAACACAGGTCTGAGCCTACTTAATGTGTAGGTCATCGATTTCATGGTCAAGTAGCTTTCCAAATAAGAGTCGGTGCAAATGCTGAGATCAAAGGTGTGAACTATATAAATAGTTATTACAGGTCATCCTTGACTTACAATCACAATTGAGCCCAAAATTTCTGTTGCTAAGCACGACAGTTATGCAGTGAGTTCTGCCCAATTTAATGATCTTTTTTGCCACAGTTGTTATGTGATTCATGCAGTTGTTAAATGAATATGGCTTCCTCTAGTGACTTTGCTTGTCAGAAGCTGGCTGGGAAGGTTACAAATTGTGATCGTGTGACTCCAAGGACAGCGCAACAGTCATAGATATAAGCCAGTTGCCAAGTGCCCAAATTCTGATCACATGACCATGGGGATGCTGCAACAGTTATAAGTGTGAAAAACATCCATAGGTCACTTTTTTCCAGTGCTGAGATAACTTGGAAGAGTCACTAAATGAAGGATTGCAAGTCAATGATTAACTGTATTCAAATGTGGTTCTATAATTAAGAAGCGCAAACCAGTGCTAACCATTCTGTAATTTTTTTCTACCACTTCCCAGTCAGTTTGATGAAAAAAAATGCTTCAGAAACTATTTCACAGAATAAATTATAACTGGATTACAGTATTTATGCACTTAACTGCAAGATGACCTGGGGGATTCTGGGAGTTGAAGTACATACATTTGAAAGTTGCCAAGTTTGAAACAACTGAATTATAGTGACAAGTGGCCAAAGTCAATTAAATTTAAAGAGAGAAATTCCTCTGAGCTTTGTCAGTGGTGGTGCTACTGTCATTAGTAAGACAATCCTGTACTTTCCTTTGCTAGAGAGAAATGTGGATAAATCATTCATTCAGTTTCTCTGCCCATTTAATCAAGACTTCCAAAGTTGCCATGCCAAAACTAAACAGATCTTGATATCACAGCATTTCAACATCTTCACATGTGATCTGAAATTTCAGCTATCTTCTAAAACCAAACTCATGCAACATTTCAACAATTCTAATTTTGTGGAGCTGGGGAAGGCATTCTTTTGTTACGCACCTATACTTTTTACGTTGATAAAATACAATGAAGAGGCTTGCTACTATGTGAACAGGTGTAGTAATGCAACCTGGGAAGACTATTAAAGGATTTTGGTAGATTGATTGCCTTTCTCACATTATTCATCAAAATATGTTTCAAACTATTCAAATTGCAATGCAAACACAATATTTCACACTGAAAACAGATTTTACCTTTGCTCCATAACAAACTAAATCCATCAATTTATTTCAAGTGAGAAAATCATTCCTAATATATATTTTTTTAAAAAATCTTTCTTTTGTACCATATCCAATATTTTGAAGTTACATCCTTCTGAGAGAAACTATTTGATCTGATTTTCCATATGTAAGAAGTTGCCTGAAATAGATCCTTATCAAAACAAACTTTCAAAGTCAAGTATTTCAGATACTTTGTTCTTTTGTTTCATTCTTCTACTTAGCAGAGTTATTTTCCTAAGATTAAGCAAGCCTTGGCTAAAGCAAGAAATCTCTTTTGCATATTACTGCAGTTCAATGTAGGACTTTCTGCATTAATCCAAAAGTCTCTATATATTTTTCAATATGTACTTTCACCAACCTGCCATTTCAAAATCCACAAGTCTGTCATCATAGACTCAGGAAAGTTTCAGTTTTCATACATGTTAAAAAAACGCAGCTGCTGAATATCACAAGTACTTCCAAAAGCATCCAGGGTAATGGTATAATGTCTGACAAAGAAACCATTTCCATTCAGCAAGAATATTATTATTATTATTTTCTGGATGACACTGTCCCGAATTTATCAAAGATAAAAGATCACGGGGATTCTGTCAAAAATTTGGAGGGATAAAGAAAAAAAAAACTTAAAAGTCCAGTCAACTGAAATCATAATATGAATAGCGGCATGGCAGTTTTCTAACTCTGGTTTGGAAAAATAGCAAAAGATTCAATTCCATCTTAGTTTCCCATTAAGTGAAAGATGCTGGATGGTAAAATCATTTGACTAGCAGTAGCATTCATGCTTCCTCTTTGGAAAATGCAGGGTATGTGCCAGGAATGGGGGATCTATTTTAGCCCAGGGCTGAATTAGATCCAGGCAAATTCATTGGGGTACAGGCAATACTCCTGAATGTGCTTTTCCAAAACTATCTACACATTCTTAGTCACTCTGTTCTTTTCCTCCATTGATACTTATTTTATTCGCACCTAACTTGATTTAATAAGCTACTTGTCCTCTTCTGAAAAACTCCCCTTTCTCCAAAGAATAGGCCTAGTGAGGTCATTTCAAAACATGATTGACAGCAAGGTTGGCTCTCTGAAAAGAACTTCAGTATTCTTTTTTTTATAGCCTCAAACAGAGAAACAACCTTACCTGTTAACAGGTCTAATTTGTGCTATACCATCTTAGGTTCTAAAAAGTGAGGCAGGGATTGGGCAAACAATTTGCAAGCCTGAGAATATTCCGCTCATTATCTTCACTTCACCAGTATAATAACTTCTTTCATCTCTGTTCCGTCATACAACATTGATGTTTCCTAGAATTTGCAAGTTACAGCTTTTGAAATTGAAATAATTGCGCCATCTTGTCATGATTTCTCACAACTATATTTAAGTCTGTGATATAGGACTGCCCAGGAGTGAAATATAAAAATTGTTGCCACCGGTTCGGTGGGGGTTGCTTGGGCGTGGCTTGGTGGGGGTGGCCAAGTTGACATCATGCATGTCACTTACTCACACATCATTCTGCCCAAGCTAATTTCAGGGAATTCTCTTGCCCCACTCTCCAGCCTGGAGGGCTGAGCATCCCACACCCACTACTCTGTACAAACTGCCCGCCAGTTTCTGCAAAGGCAGACCTCCCCTGCGGGGTGATCCAAAGAGGGGAGGGGAATGCTACAGAAAAAGGCAACACAGAAGGCTGGCAAGCTTGGCAGGGCCGCAGATTGGTTTGGGGGTGTGGCCAGCCAGCGATCGCTGCCGGTTCTTTGAACCAGCCCCAATCGCTGCTCCCAGTTCTACCAAACAGGTCTGAAACGGTAGCATTTCACCCCTGGGACTGCAGCCTAAAAATTTAGCCTTTGATAGTTAAGAATTAGGCTTTTATAATGTGAGTCTTAAAAAGCTGCCCTTTGAAAGCATGAAGGAAAGCTATTTGAAAGCTTGCCATTGAAGAAACTGCCTCTTATTAATGACATCTTTAAATTTCTCATTCAATTTTTTAGTCTAGAATTTCTATATTATAATAATACAGAAGAACCAAATTAGCTTAGGGTGGAAAATAAGACAATATACAAACTACCACAATTGTGAAACATCTGGGTTGAGTTTGCATTTTTATTATTGTTTAGAAGCCAGAATACTTTTTCAATGAAATTTCTAAAATGTAATTAATCAATTTGGTACTAAATGGTATGTATGGTTGACACAAAGTTATGAATATTTTAAGAATCTGATTGCAATTTGCAATTAAAACTTTGTTTACATGAATTCAAACTTGAAATATTAATACCATTCATCTTAAAAATGAAGCAAACCCCAGAAGATGCTATATTCAGTTATGTAAAACCACAGTATAGTTGCAGTCTCCTTTATCATGCCATTCTCTTTTTTTTCAAATGAGAAATTAAGACCTAGGAAATTGAATATGGTATGAATTGAGCTTGTACCTAAAAGGGTCTAAAATCTAGTCACAATTGATTAGAAGGAACTAGGAATATTTATAATATGTAATTTTGATTATTTTTCAGTTCTTCTCAAATGCTCAAAAGGAAAAAATAAATCAGGATTAGGTTAATGTAGGTTGGACAGTGTATCATGGCAAAAAAAAGGAATACATAAAATCCAAAAAATACAGCTGCACAATATCAATACAGTATCAATTAATACTAAATTACTGGTATAAATGTATCTGCTTTCCTTCTATTATTTTGTTTACAATTTAGAAAAACAATATAAGATGGAAACATGGCTATAATTTAGGAAAATTCTAATTAAAATCACAAAAGCTGCTAGGTCAAAAAAAAACCCATAAACTGTAGAATTAGAGATGGGTTTCATTGGAGGATGAGATTGAAAAGTGGGCACTAAATAACTTTTGACATGTCTTTTTCCACTGTTTCAATAGAGACAGAGCAATCCACCTGAGGCAGGAAATTATCTCTGAGCAGAAAAAGTTTGTAAAGAAGTAACTTGATTCTCAAGTTTAATAGTAGCAAATTGGTAGATAGTATACTATGGTATTAAACAGGATTTGAATGGGGGGGGGGAGTTCTACTTACTTTACTACCAGTTCTGTCATCGGACGATCGGTGTGCACTCTGCACATATGCAGTAGAGCACACACAGCAGCATGCACACCATATGTGCACTCGTTGCATGCTCAGAATCATTTAGGAGCAGTCAGGTGTGGCAATCAAACGCTTCAGCTGGCAGAAAACGGGAAAATAAAGGTAACAAATTTGTCGGGGCGGGTGGGAGCCCTGGCTCCCGTTCTCAGAGAACCAGTTCGCTGATGTCACACCATCACTGCTACTGGATCACACGAACCGGTCCGAACCAGAAGCGACCCACCACTGATTTGAACCCAATGTATGCAGATTAACAGGAACTGTACTTAGAGGAATCAGCAGGATCCAAGGCTTTCATCAACATGATAAAAGAAAGGTTGGGGGTCAGAACACTCACTGTGGGAAGTATTAAACAGTGACCGAGATTCCAATGTGAGATCTGGCTTCTCACCAGCTTTTGTCTGAGCAGAGGCAGTTATGGTTAACTTGCTACTACTTTATAGGCAATAATGGAAAAGGAGAAAATACTTTTTATGGTTTGGAGGGTGAGTTTTTGGGGAGTAAGGCTGGTTGTATCCCTGCTATTCTTCCAACTTGGTATTGATATAATCATTTTTTATGAAACTACAAAGAATGTAACCTCATCAGATAAGTTGGAAGCAACTGTGTGACATGCTAATTAAGATATCTAAACTGTCTCCTCTGCCTTATCTTTCAACTTCAGTTATTCTGGGAAATTGTCTGATATTATTTGTGTGAAGGTTTTTCTATCCTCATTGTATCTACTTTTGGTCAGCAGTGTTTTTTGTTGGTGAAATACTAAAATGAATCCTTGCTTGATTTTTAACCATATATAGAGACATAATACATATTGATGCAGTTGCACAAAGACACAACACACAAGCAGCCATTCCAAACATGAAGAAAACCCACAAAGTTTAAAAGCTAATATATTCAAAATTTGCTTTGTAAAAGTATGCCACATACATCATTATGGTGTAAGCAAATTTGTATTATGAAAAAAATTAAGAGTAGGAAAAATACCCAAAATTATTCCTTTGCCTTATGCTATATTTTTGGTAACAGTAATACTAATGCATAATAAAATGGTTACCTGGTTATAACAAAAGATAGCAAAGGAAACAAATTCTATTTAACCATCATAGCCTACAGAACCCAATTTTATAGGATTTATATAGTCAGTAAAATTGAGTATATTATGAAATAGGTGAAGGTATTTTTAAAAAAAAGAATGATAAAGGAACACCAAGAACAGGCTAGTATCCTTTTAAAAGAGAACAAGCTAGTTGGATCAATTGTAAATAAGGAGTAAAGTAAAAAGGAAGAATAAAGTTGCAATGTATTACATTAGGAAAGACTTATATACACAAAGGTGAGAAATTAATATCAACAAAAAGCAAAATGAGGAAGTGTAAAATCCACTGCTAAGAGCATATTAAAAGTGACTGAAATTCAAAAACTTATTATGGTAAAAATTGGAGCCTCCACAAAGAGAGTCAAATTTAGAAGAAATAAAAATTAAGTAAATCACAATATTTATGGCAAGTATAAAAGGCTGAAAACAATAATAATAATTGTAATAATAGCAATATACATTGATAATTTTGTGAAGGAAAAACACTTATTTTACCTTCAGCAGTTTTTAAAAAACAAAGAATGAAAATGTTCAAAAATCAGTAATTCATTTTCAGTAAATAGGATGTGTTGCACAGAGATAATAAGGTTTAGGATAGCTTTCAGATAGATACACTTGGGAGAAGAGAGCAGTGTAAATTAAAATAGACCTGAATAATGTCAGCTGAAATGTTATTGTGTAGATGAAAAAAATGAACAAAAGACTAAAAAAAACTAAGAAATACAATTGAATTGTGGTAAAGAAAAGTTTCCCTGTTGGGCTTCAAATATTATTTTGTTCTTCAGACGTCAGGTGTACATGTGGAGGGATTGAAACAAAGAACTGAATTAAAAAGAAAGTACTTTTTTCTATTTAGCATCCCAAAGAAACCTGACAGATTTTCTTTGGACTTCAAATTGGATTTTCAGCAGAGGGCACTCTGCTGTAAAGAAAGTTATTTAGCATCATAACAGCAGCTCAGTGATTAATGAAACACCCTCTTATCTGGCACTATCAAAGATTTGAAATGTCCTTATTTTAGTAATGGTGATCGACTTAGAGAAGTAGAAAAAAGTAATGTTGGCCTTAAGTCAAGATTGATTGATGACTGCATCCGTGTAGTTTTTATGGTTTACCTTTTATGATCTACCTGGCAACAATAGTATGTTGTAACAAGGTTGGTATCTGAAAGCAGCAGGGAGGTGTACAGTTGCCCTGGAAGTGCTTTATAATTAACAGGATCATACTTTTCCCCTGGGTGTTAATGCTGGTAAAGAATGAGGCCAGATTGGAGACTCAGAAGTCCAAGTTGTTTTTAAATGGCCTCTGAAGTATTAGATCTATTCTACACCCATAGCCTTCCCTGCTCTTAGTTGAGCAACTTTGAGCAAGTCCTTGATTTCTATCACTGTCAGTGATGCCCATGTTGTCAGATTTTCAATAGTTTAGCCTGGTTGCCCATTTTCAACAGAGATGGCCATGAAGAGATCCTGAAAGTATATTTCCCATATCCTGGGGATTGGGGGTGGTGAATGCGACCATCAAACCTGGATGGAACATTGCTTTGAGAGCTTGATGTGATATGGCAGAATGAGGCTGAGTCATTGGATTTGGCTTCCTGAATAAGTCGTGCTCGGTTGCTTTTCATGGCTTCCATTTCCTTGCACGCCAGCAGCTGTTTGTAGTAGCTCTTTTCTGCTGGAGTTGGTCCATGCAGCTATCATTGCGGTATCAGATACTTAAGATTTAGTAGTATGAAGTGCCTTTTTCTTTGGCAGCAGCACAGTCCTTTTCAAACTATGGCTTGGAGTAGTGCTGTTGTTGTCTTAAAAGTGCACAGTTAAGATGAATTAGATCCTGGTGAAATTCTCTGGTAAGATCCTACCATTCTGCAAGAGTACATTAGGGAGACTCAGCTGAAGTCAGGAAAGACTGAAGACACTTTAGGTAATGTGAGGCCAGTCACTCAGTTACCTTTTTGTTTTGATGGCGGATCCACTTGACCTGGAAGTAGATTCTTCCTGTTGGCATCAGAAAGGGGTTATTGGCAGTCTTGTGTAGGTGTTTCTTGAGTGAAGACATTTAACTGGAGCAGGATGGGGAAATGATTGCTGGCAAACTCAGACATATCTTCTAGGGCCTTAGCAAAAGGGAAAAGGTCTCTAGAGACAATTATATAGTAATCAGCACTGATTCTGGAGCATGATAGATAAGTGCATTTAGCTGGATTATCCCTTTCAAAGGCACCATTAAAATGTGGAGATTTAGCCCAAAGGCTGTTTGACCCAATCAGAGACCTGAAAAGTTTGATTTCTGATCTTTTGAACAAAAGTTGAGGAGGAATCCATTAGATTCAGGGTTGGGAAGGGGACATTCATACTGTTCATAGTGAGTGCGGTCATTGGGACAAATCTAGCATTGGGGCCCTTTCCATGACTACAGTATAAGGTCAGCAGCAGCACCACAAGGCTCTGATGTGGGGTATTTGTTTTATTGGGGACATATAAACATTTATTATCAACAGACATGGTGGTTTAATTAACACTGGTATGCATATGATTTGAATGGGGGAGGGGGAAGGGCCTTGATTTGGCATGCACCAAATGCAAATCAAATCTTCAGTGCTTTCCATTTTTTTGACTGGTTTAGAGATGTTAAAATCCGTAGTCATTCCCCCCTCCTCTTCCTTCTCCAAAATGGTCTCAGAAAACAGACTGAAAATATTGTGAGCCATTCATCAGCAGAATAATGTGTATATCTGATATATTGAATGAAGCAGTCATGGAATTAGTCATAAATGTTTAGTTGACCTTTATTTTTACAGACTATCATTAAATTTGGATATTTGAGTTTCTAGTATTTGCTGCATTAAAAGTTGCATTACTGAATTGCATTGTTCATCCAGCCCCTAGATAAATTAATAATTGATAAACAAGTATGTACACTGACCACAAGATAACATTTAGAACCTTCTGTGATGCTTTGTAAAATAGATATCTCGATTTGACCCACTTCAGAATCATTTCTTTAACTTGAATTTGACCGATAGCTTTGCTTCAGAAATATTCAGGTTAGCTTTCAGCTTAACCATTAACTGCAGGAAAGAAAATGAAAATAGTTTTGCTTAAGTTTGATACAGAGACATAAAATGTATAGGCATAATTCATCTCATTTCTGGGCTAACTGAACATTTACAATTGAAGATAAAAATGTAGGAAGAAGGTTCTCTATCTTTTTTTATTTTTTTGGTACAGGCTGCCTTTAAATTGTGATTTGTAGACTATTTTTTCTGAGTGTTCTACCACTAGTTTGCTCTACTACCTCTACTACTAGTTTGCAATGGGAGCAAGCATGCTTCTGTGCATGTGTAGATCACCCATGATGACATCCTGATGGGTGGGCAGAGCCTCCCACTGTTTTTACTACCAGTTCGCGAGAACTGGACCGGACCAGGAGCAACCATTTAACTGAACAGCAACATCAAAAATTTGTTGGGGCCAATTTTGGCAATCTGTCTTGGGAGTCAGAAAGACAAGAAAATAAATAAAAATTTTGTAGATATTTAAGACTTTAAATGACCCTGGTTAGAAGAAGGACTTTTAGAGAGGACAGAATATAAATATCATGTCAGTGAAGCTCACCCTGCACTATGGTTAGAGACCTAGAGTACAAGAATCCTCTATGACTAAGAAGCCAGATTTGTTAGTCATTCACAAAAGAACACCTCCAATTCTTCCTTCTTCCTTTTCTTCCCACTGATGTTTCCTTTATATTAAAAGGAATATTATCTATTGTATTATATCTGAGAAAATAGTACTGGAAGTTATGGAGACACATTTGTTCTGCTTGCCTTTGATTGCCGAAATTCTTCACAAAATATCAGAATGATCCAGATTCACAATAGGACAATGTAGACTTTATTATTATTATTATTATTATTGTTGTTGTTGTTGTTGTTGTTGTTATTATTATCATTATTATCATAATCATCATCATTATCATTATTATTATCATTATTATCATTATTTGCTTCACTTTGGCAGAATCCTGATCTGTCCAAAGCCTAACGAAGAACTAACTTAATTCCAGTGTATTTCCATAAGTAAGAGTCAGTTGTATTGTTTGATTTAGATCAAAGTATAAAGCAAGCTCAAGTTTTGTTCTAATCAAATTTGATCAGTGATGATTAAATAAACGATTTGCCCTTATATTCTTCTGAAATGTGTTTTCAAATAGCCTACAGCTTTGCCTGTTTCTAATTTCTGGATGGTCTGTTATTCAAATATTACCTAGATAGAATCCTGGATTTCTATCCCAGATGAATATCCTGGATTTCTATCCCAGATGAATATCAATGTACATTGGGTGACTCTGGGACAAATAGGATATCATAATAAAACGTGCTCAACAAAGCTGCTATGAACCAAGAGGTGAATAATAAGGAGACATTTATGCTACACAGCAGAAAAAAGGCATGAGATATACAGCATATTTGGCAAGAATACTTAATATGCCCCTATACAGTACACAAGGCCGTGAAGAAGCTTACAAAAAATTGGTATCCATATGGCACCATATTGCAACGTAATTAATTTACAGCAATGTAATGAGTTCCAATCCAGTCTAATCTCAACTGAAAGGAGATCCCTGCTGCTTTGCTTTTCAATTCTGCAGCTGGAAGAAGAAGGAGGAGGAGGAATGTTTCAGTAACATTTCATGCATCTTAGCTGTAGTCTGTGTCTTATAGGAAGTAGGAAGCTACTTTTGCAGAGAATCTTTGTTGCTGATTTACCATATGTTGAAGTGGATATAAAATGTTTCATTTTCATGTGGATGTTCTATAATGCAGCTTTTCCATTGGCCCATTGATACACACACACACACACACACATATATACACTAATCATGGCTCTTTTCTTTTAAATTACAGCTTGTTTCAGCTACCTTGGATGGCAAATTGCAATTGTTTCTACCCCGATAACAATCAGCCCTGACGTCTTTGGTGTTTCTACATTGAGAATTAAATTTCTTGAAAGAAAAAAAAGATTGGTAGCTGAGCATGGTAACTGGGCAAACTGTAGCAAATATTAGTTAAATAGAGCCTTCCAGATTTGTTCTACTATTTGTCATCCAACTGGAAATTGTTTAAGAAAAAAATCTTGCTGCTGGAAAAGCAGCTTCACATGTGATAGATACCAAATGATTTTTTTATATATATTTTGTGCGGTTAGGTTATTTTTAGCTCAAGACTTAAGTTTCTGTAGTGTATAAATTTCTACTGCATTTTACTGATAGTTTGGGTGGTTGCTTTATAACCACCCAATTTGTTATTATTACACAAATTAAATAAAACTTTCGTTATTCCAGTTGTTTGCTAACACCTAATCCTCAATAATAAAGGAACAGTCTACTCATTCCTGTTGCATCTTGATTTAATTACAGAGAGCGTCTGAGATGCTAAGTATTTCCTCTGCATTTGGATATGCTAGCAATATTTTAATACATTTCATGCACCTTGGATTTTATGTGGTCAATAGACACTATTATGCAATGCATCTCTCCTTTTTCCTCTAAAAATTATTTAGTTGACTAATGGAAGTAGATGTAACTTATGGTTCTTTTTTAAAAGAATCATAGAAAATGCAGCTTTCTCAACAAGCTGTTAAAATATCAATAAAGAGGTAACAATAAAGAGGTAAGCGAACAACTTGCCTCCAGAAGTTGTGAATGTTCCAACACTGGAAGTTTTTAAGAAGATGTTGGATAACCATTTATCTA
>JANHFP010002399.1:65118-75118 GCA_032468135.1 Calamaria suluensis | reverse complement strand
TTTTTGACTCAGATGATTTGGGGCTTTAGAAAAATCTTTCAAGATCCAGCCATGTGGAATGTAACATCTTTCAGTAGGTCATTGTTGACATAATTGATGAATATATAATTTCATACCCATTCTTTCTTTTCCTGGTGGTTTTCTTGGCTGTGGAGACTATCAGGCTGCAAAATCTCTATATATACAAGAATAAGATGTTGTATGCATTTACTAATACATAATTAGTTGCATACTCTACTATATACAGTAACATACATTTGCCTAGAGATTTATTTTCATGTTTTTTCATTTTATTTCCCAACAGCATGAAGTAATCAGAATAAATATGCTCTAAAAGCCAGACTCTTAAATTAGTCAAATGGTTTCTCCTCCTATAGCTTGAGGAAGTGGTTTTTCAAACTACAAGAAATTCTTCTTAAGTCATTCTTTTTTCATCCATTGATTTCTGTTACCCAGAATCCTTTTTAGTCTTTCCAAGGCTCTGTAGCTATAAAAACTGATATTCAAATTTAGTAACTTGCATGTAAGAAAGTCTACCTGGGAAGAAGATACACTTAAAATGTAGTACATGATTACATAATCAGCTGTTGAATTTTGTGCCTACCTTTAAAGGTGTGAAATATATATTCTAGTCCTATACAAAAACAAGATAATCTGTTTGTTTTACAGAGGATGAATTGGAAACCCCAGTCAGCTAGAAACCCCAGTCTTTTCACAAGTAGTCCAACTATTCCCCAAAAGTATTACTAAACTCCCCATCCCCGTTTATCTACTCCATGTTTTATACCTCCACTATTCCAATTTGCTGTCTTCTGGATTCTCAGTTACCTTGGAATTAGAATGAGACCTTACAAAAAGGCATTCAATTGGTCGAGCTATTTTCCTCAGAGCAAATGAAATGTTTCACTTAACAATCCATTATAATTTGTGGGTAAACACAGCCTCTAAAAAAGTTTTATTTCCGCAACAAAACCCCCTCCCCCAGGGAACAAGCATTACATTTGCTCTCATAATTGTGGCAATGATAGGTTATTCCATATTGGTGATTTGTAGCTTATTCTAGAGCAGGGATGTCAAATTCAAGGTCTGAGGACCCATGGGGCTGGCCCACAGTGCCTCTGCCAGCAAAAATGGAAAACCTCCATTGCAGAAGGTTTGTTGTGACCTACGCATCCTTAGATGCGTAGACACAACAAACGCGCACAATTAGACACAATTAGTCGCAAACATTCCCAGCTGAGTCCAAATTAATTGCAAAACAAGTCCTTCGGGCTTATCACAAACCTTTATCTTTTTGATATCCTGCCAAAATTCAGAAACAAGAAATGCCAACTGGAAAGAGATTTAGCAAAGTTGCTTTCCTACAAAGAGCCTAAGTGCCTTGTGTTTCTTTTAAGCTTTATGGGAGGGACCAATCATCTCCTGGCCTTACTCCTGAGTCATCCCCTTTGCTTTAGCTGCTCTTGCCTTCTGGCAGCTCTGCACATGGGTGCACTAGGAATAGGCTCCTCCTGTTCCTCTGCCTCTCTGCTGTCTGACTCTGGAGGCTTTGGAGTCAGCACATAACTCACAGATGGCCTTGACCCCATCTCTGCCTCTGATGCAGAGCCCTGATCCATGCCTTCCCCAGACTCCAGGACTGGCCCATGTTTCTTGCAAGCCTCTTCACTTTCCAACTCCATTGCTAGCTCCGCAGCTGCTGGCGGACCACAATAAGGTCGTAGCAGCCAAAAATGGAGCCTGGGAGGGCCATGCCCACCCCAGCCATGCTCACCCCTGCCATGCCCACCCTGCTCATGCCTACATGCCCCCCCTGAGGTCAGATGCAGCCCTCAATGAAATCAAGTTTGACACCCCTGTTCTAGAGCCATTGGTCCAACCCAAAAGTAATGTGGATAGACATTGTGTCACTTCAGCAATGGCTGAGTGATGCTATGAAGTTGCTGCAAGTGTTCTGCAGAACTGAGAAGATTCCTCTCTTTGTAGACACGACCTGTTACTTATGTATAACCAATTTGTTTTCCGTCAGTTCAAGTATTACAAGAGATACAATCATTGAAAGAATATCTTTTAGTGCTATGAGAGGAAAGAATGAATATAAATATGACGTGGAAATATTTGGCAAAGATAAAATATCCTCATCTGCCAAGTATCCTGAATGAAGGTGAGGGTATTACAAGATAAAACTTTATCTGAAGTTGGTATCCAATTTGAATTGTGTATCAGAATAATGTCCATTTGCTATTTTTTATAAAAAAGAAAATGTGTCTGCTCGCTGTACTGCTGTATTTTTTTATATATATATCCAATTTACCTTACCCCACTATAAAATGTGAAAAATCAATACCTTATGAAAAATCTTTATCATATTGTAACATATTTATCATATGTAACATATAAAAAAAAATTTTAAAGAAAAAATAAAATAAACAATTTTTGAAGTGTGTGTGTGTGCGCGCACACACACACAAACACACATATACACATATATACATCAGTAGCCACATCCGCCCGTCCACAACATATATAATATTGTTTCCTGGGATGACTGTGCACAGAACTTTCCATAAGAAATATATTTAAAATTCATCATTGTTCTGTAGCAGGAAAACTGGAAACAGCCCCTTTAACGTCGAATAGCTCCTGATTTCATCAGCTGAGTTGAAGAAAGAGAAGGGGAGGAGAGGATGAATTGAAAACTGCTTTATATTTTTCCTGTGAGATCACTGTGTCAGCAAGACAGAGAGGAAACTAAAGGCCAGACAAAATCTCTACCATGGGAATCTTATCACTTAGCTCATAGACGAATTGGACTCCCCCCCCCTCCTCCCTCGCCCTTCCACCCTCAGGGATAGTAGCGGCTCTGCTGACAGAACATAATGCCTCTGTTCTTCTTAACACACTGCCTTTGCCTTTAAGGAAATGTGAAGGAGGGGACGGAAAAACAGGATCGCGCTCCGATTCCCAGCTTTGGAGACAGTGAATGTCTCCATGTATAGAATGCAGAAGAAATGGCATATCCAGCGTCGTCTATTGAACTGTAGCACTTTCAAACAGCGCTAGTAAAAATCACCCTTTGTACCCAGGGACCCCAAGCTCCTCCTCCACAGCTCTACTAAGGAAAGAACTGAAGAACTTGTCTGCCTAGCTGAGGGAAAGAGAGCAGCAGCAGCGGCAGCAGCTGAGAAATTTCTTCTGAAAGAGGAAAAATAACTTGAGAATTCTGGAGTAAGAAATCCAGAGGCTGTTCTCATTTGCCTTCTTATTCTACACACACACACACACACACACACACACACACACACACACACACACACACACACACACACCACACAAATTCCAAAATAGGAAAGGAACTTAGATAAATGTGCAATTCTGTTCCCAAATAAAACCCCACCCTTAGGGGAAGCCATCATTCCAAGGTGCGTTAAAAAAGAGTTAAAAAGCGGTTGTTTGGTTGAATCAAAGTTGATGCTCTTCCACATAAGTGTCCCACACCCTGGTCCAGTTGCATCCAGCAGGCTGATCCACTGGCAAATGGCGAACACCTTTAGCCATGATTCAGCTGCTACACATGACCCATATCACACAATCTCTTTGAGACCCATCTGGAGGGAATTGCACCTGGCAAGATATTTATTGAACTTGTTCTGAAAACTAATCCAGGGACTTTTAATCGTCGGAGTGCAAAATAACCCTCGCTGGTGTTTTATCAATTCTGTGGTTAAAATCACACAAGGTTTGCTGTTCAAAATAGCTTCACTTGATTGGTGGCTGTGGAAAGATGCTACTAGCTTACAAAAAATAGTGTCTTGGTCTGGGTTTTAAACTAGGTGATAGGTTTGATGTAATGTTTGAGAATTATTATATTAGCCATCTTACAAGTTGCCCTATGCCAGGGGTCAGCAAACTGTGGCTCTGGAGCCGCCTCTGGCTCTTTCACCCCTCTGTTGTGGCTCCCTGTCACTCAAAATATGTATCACAACCACCAATGTGCAACACCCGCCAGCACATGATTTATTGAGCTTTTCAACGCCTGGTAGGCCAACAATGGATAAATCCAAGGAAAGAAAAGTTTCAGAAGAAAATGTAACATTGATTCAACTACATATGCTAGTTTTGTGGCCACTCAGGAAATAGTCCAGCATGGGAAAGGTTTTTGTGGTTTCCGGTGTTTTCTTTTATGTGGGAAACGGGTCCAAATGGCTCTTTGAGTGTTTAAGATTGCCGACCCTTGTCATAGCCCAATCAACTCCTGGAGAGGCCTTTCCTATAACACCCTAAATACTTGTTAGAATGCTAACCTCACTTTCAGGATTTTTATTTATCTTTGTTTATTAAATTTTTGTCCCTGTCTCGCAATGACTCTGAACTATTCAATGGAAAGTCATGTGTCTACTGATTATTAAAACTAAACAGCCTGTGGAAAAAAGGCCACATTTTCCCCTGTAATATAAATGATTAATTAGGTTCAGTGTCAAATGTGGCAAAGGCGTTCCAGAGGACATGGAGGCATATATGTAGTACTTTTCTACAACCCCTTAAAGCAATTGTCTCTTTCTCACTGCATATTTCTAGGAAACATGCATTTGGATTAAGGGTTTGCATGTAAGTTTTATACCCTGCATGCTTCAAGTGGTCTTGTTGCTTTCAAATTCAAAATACTGTCCACCTTATTAACCATGCTAAATATAGTGGCAGCACATAGTAGTAGCCAAGAATACCATAATGCATTTTGGTGACCATATCATAATGATATATATATATATCACAATGATATAGATTTTTATATTTTTAAAAAAATACCCATAAAGAGAGCAAACCTGGACATGACTGCAGACGGTTCTTCAGAGACATCGCTCGTCTCCAGGGACCAGTTTTTCTTCCTCTGGTGGGCCCTGGAGGGCCAAGTGCCACCCCAAAGAGGTGCCCACCGAAGGGCCACATTTTTGGGAGACATGAGATGATGATAGTCATCTTGAAAAACCCAAAGAAGTCTTAGGAGCCATGGAAGAAAGGTGGTGGCAAGCTTGCTGTTCGCCATTGACAGTGGCTGTATAGAGCCGGAGAAAAAAACCAGCTTTTCACAGCAGACTGTGGATTCGGATGAGACTTTGTTTCTCTTAACTTAGTTTCTCTTGGAATCTGGTTCCAGATACTTTTAAAACTTTTGGTTTCTCTCTTAAGCAGAAAGCTTGATGGAGAGGAGGGTTTTTCTCCCCCCCAAAGAAGTGGCAGTTTAAGCTTTTTTCTTTCGGACTCAATGAAGAAGAAAGAATAATGAAAAGCTTTAAATGTTTTTATAAGCACGAAGATAGGGGAAAACTTTCACTTCCCTATTCTATACCTTTTAAAAGTGCTGAATATTTTTGGGACTAATTATCTTTTTTAAAAGGGATGGACAGAGTTTTTTCTGAATCCATCTTCGCTTAGTTGTTGTTTTTTGCCTTGTAAAGACAGTTTATGTTTTTGAAACCATGGCTTATCAATTGGTATAGTGACTGTACAGAGCTTGTCTAGTTAAGCAGGAAACCTGACTCAACGCCCAGACAAATGGCTACATATTTGAAATTTGTTTTGTGACCAGAAACCTGTTGACAGATAAAGCTGAACTTCGAAGACTTTTCCTTCTTGTCTTTTTGGGAGGGTCTCTTTTGTCACTCCCTGGATTTTATTTTGTTTATAGTGACTGAAATTTGGACTATTTGTGCTGGTGGACATTCCTTAAGAAAAAATTTATAGTAAGTTTGAAAAATTTGGCAAATTCCTCTGCTCCTACTTTACTTGTTTTTTGTGGCTTTTTTGGACACTTTCATCCACCTGGCCTTGTTCCTTGGTTGATAGTGACACTGATATTAATATTCTTGTTTGTTGGATTATAAATGGACTTTATATCAGACAATTAGACAATTTGTGGATTATAAAAATATTGTAACCTAGGAAAAACTGGAAGATGGCTACTTGGGCAAAGGGATCCAAAAAACGTGCCTCAGCCCCCAAGTTCAGCATCAATGTTCCCAGCCCCTCAAAAATTAATCTCAATATATGGACAACAAGTAAAGGCTGGACCAGTATGAAAAGAGATGCAAGCAGTACTACAAGTAATTGTAGAATTGAAAGAGGAAGTAAAAAAAGACTTTACTAAGATAGAGCAAAAACTTGAAAATTTGCAACAAACCACAAGAGAATCAACAAAGAATAAAACAGATGGAAGAGAAATCAGAGAAGATAGACCAGAATTTAAAGCAATTACAAAAAGAAAATCAGAGGTTGAACCAAGTAAATGCAATTTTGGAAAATAACATGGCAATTACAGAGATGGAGAGAGCATCATTTTTCCTGAGATTTCAGAATATCATTGAAGAGAATGATGAAGAGTTAATGGAATTAATGTGTGACACACTTGCAGAATTATTAGGGATAGAAATAGAGCAAATGAAATGGGAAATTGATCAAATAATATAGAGTTAATTCAAACTATGCCAGAAAGAATAAAGTACCCAGAGAAATCCATATAAGATTCCTCAAAAGAGCTACAAGAGATGAAATCTTGAGTGTTGAGAGATCAACCCCTGAAGTACAGGGGAAAGGAACTTGTAGTCCTTATGGAAATCCCAAACAAAATAAGAGAATCTGGAAGAATCTACCAATTTTTAACAAAGAAACTGTTTTCCAAAGGAATAATCTTTAGATAGCTGATTCCAGAAGGAGTTTTAATCTTCTGGAATGCCAAAAGATACAAATTAAACAATAGCAGCCAAGCAGAGGCTTTCTATAAAGAATACAGAGCATTCCTAGAAGGAGAAGAGAATGACCCCAGGAAACAAAGTGAGGAAGCCATGTTAGTAACAAGAAGATAGAGGGAAAGAGCTCAAAAGTCCAGACCAGAAGGAGACAGAGGACCTAAAGAGCAAAGAGAACTAGAACATTGAGATCACAAGATAAATTATATTAGAAGTACTTATTAAAATGTTAAAGATGTGGTTAGGAAACCAGAAATTAGGTAATTTGCAAGTGAATAAAGAATGGATGTAAAATATCTACTGTCTATAAATTCAATTGAAAAACAAAAAGATATAAGATTATGATTTGATAAGTATAATTAAGAAAAAAATTAAAAAATTAAAAATTGTAAGAAATGGATAGGGCAATAGTAGAAATAACGAAAAGATAGATATGTTTTGGAACATGGAAAAACTTTATTGATGGTTAACAAAATAAGAGAAATAATTGTGAGGATAATATGAACACTCTAAGCTTTGCTTTCTTTTTCAATATAATTAAGCATATAATGCAACATATTATTACTTATTATTGTAAGATATCATTTAAACCCAATTGCAGTTTGTTGATTTAAACATGGAAATATACCATTTCCCCCTTCCCTTTTCCTTTTTCCCTATCCTATGAAAACTAATAAAAATTATTTGGAAAAATAAACCTATAAAATTTAATACAATTACAAAAATGCATTCTACAAAACAGAAATGGTTTGGCCTTACAAGGACTTTAATCTGGTTTTATCACATAACAATTTATTTTAATCTATAACACATAACAATCTATTTTAATCTATTTTATTTTGTACTGACTACATTAAACATATTGCTGCTCATAAAGAATACTTTAACATACATACCACTACCATTTGATTGCACAGAATAATCATTGCTCATTAGCATTGATATGGAATTAGTAGAGTTACTGTTGAATTGTAAAGAATGTGAAGAATTTGATACACCTTGGTTAATATTCTGCTTCCTTAAGCCATTAGTAGCAGTTCTACTCCAGTCTATAGTAAAAGAGATTACAGAATATAGTGTATTATATATTGTATTGACCTCAGACATATGTACAATGGGATGGAGTTTTGATTTTGCAGTGATTACCACACTGACTTTTTTAACTCTTCCTCAGAAATAACCATTTTCATCTTTATAAACAGTGTTTGCAATATAACAAAATAACATTTGTTTACTATACTTTTTAACAATGCCTTTGTTACAACATCAATACTATTAAGCAGTGCTTATTTGATTCATGTGTTTCCAAAAGGATTTATTTAAATATAAAAATAATGCCATTTAAAACTTATGTAGGATTATGTAGGGTTAATTATTTTATAGAATGATAAAGTAAAAATAGTAAAATAGGATGAAATTATTCATTTTTTTAGTTAAAGAATGGCAGTCTATTGTGAGCTACTTAAACCACATACCTTGCAAACTCTCCCTTTTGTGTGTGGCACATATATGTTATACAGAAAAGGGGTGGCATCTTTAATCAGTCCTGACCCTCTTGAATAAGCAAGAGGGCATCCCAGAATAAGCATCCCAGAAAACCAAAACTGTATCAAACTGATAATATGCATGTAGTAGTGTCATGGCACAAACTCAACCTGATGCAAGTATTTATGCTTTTTTTGTATTTTGACATAATTCATCACTTGTCCTGACTACTTCCCCTGGCATCTATGAAGCTAGCTTTTTTTGAGATTGTGATATCTGGAATTCATAAAGTTCCAAACACAATATGTCATACAAAAAATGGCTGAAAGCTCTAAATTATCTTACTCCATCCTGCCCACAATCCAAATCAAAATGTAAACAAGCTATTTGGATGATCTAACTATTTTGAGGAGCGAAATGCTGGTTTTTTCTGTAATTCTCCATGCCATCATAAAGCTGAGGAAAAAAATGTATATCAGTTTCTATGATCATAAAAACTAAAAACTGCATTTTCTTCAACAGCAAACAGATTATGGAACAAGTTAATTTGGCTTCAATTGCCATATTTATTTGAGTAAAATTTAAAGTGTGTAAGAGAATCAATTAAAAAACTTCATTTATACAATGTTCCCCACTTCTTGCCTTCTACTACCCCCATTTCTAGCTCAGGCTTCCAGTTATATGGCTGAAATCCATGTGGGAAATGTTTTTTTTTTGGGGGGGGGGGGGACGACGACTCTGAAATAGAACCAGATAGGGTCATGGAAGGACATAGAGGGCTGAAGTTTCAACAAAAATAAAACAGTTTTGTACTCAATTAACAGAACTTCAAATCACTATGCCAGTAAACTGCATAACTAAATACAAACAATAACCTTTTAATATTTACCTGAATTTTCAGCCAGCCGGTATTTGCCACAACACAAATATCTTCTCCATTGTTTGCGAACATTCTCCTTTGCAATACAGTAAAAAACAAAAATGAAAAATCCTGGAAAATAATGTTTAAAGGAAGTTACGGCATTTTACTTTAAGTAAATAACACAATTATAACCCCATTTTTCTGCTATGTGAGGGCAATCTTGCATAACACAACTGCCATAGAAAGTGATATTATAATCTATGCAACATTGCAAGTCTTGTGGGACCAGTTTACATGCCTGTATGTGCATGCCAAAAAATCAAAATGCAGGTAACATTCATATCCTCCGCAGTTCATAGTTCATAGTCTTCATTTAGTGACTGTCTCTGGTGACTGTTCATAGTTACAACAGTGATGAAAAAGTAACTTTTTGACCTATTTCATATAGTAGGGGCTTTGCTATAAAGACCCTAGTAAAATAGCATCATAAACACAACTGCTTTCATTTACTGATTGCTTTACTTAACAACTGAGATTCAGTTGCAGTTGTGGTCACTAATTGAGGACTATGTGTATGATTTTGCCTGTTACTAGAGAAAATTGAAGTCGCCTTTCCATTCCTTTTATAACATTTCATAATGTTTCTTAAAGCATTTTCTTTCTGGACCCCTTTTCATTTTTAAAAGTATAGAGGACCCCAAAAGACCTTTTCTTTTTGTAGCTTATATTTACTAATATTTAACATATTAAAAGTTAACATTATACATTTGCTGTTGTTACCATTTCTGACAATTGTTTGATGGGATTTTAATTCTATATTATTTTTCAACATTTCTTGTTGTTGTTGTTAGTTGCAAAGTCGTGTCCGACCCATCACGACCCCATGGACAATGTTCCTCCAGGCCTTCCT
>JANHFP010002393.1:57082-69293 GCA_032468135.1 Calamaria suluensis | reverse complement strand
GATTGGGGGGCTGGGGTAGTTTCAGAGGGTAGCTGACTCATTAAGAAGGTGGCCAGATTCCCAGTGAGTGATTTAAAGCTTCAGCTTGTCTCCTAAAAAGCTTCTGTGTGCTCATGTATTCAGAATTCATTTGAGAAGGATCCCTGAGGGTTTTTTAAAATAGAGTTGCTTTTTTTGTTGTCAATATTTTTAAGGGTTTTTTTTACATGCAAGTATCAGTGGTTCTCTGGTTACCAGCAGTGCTGATAGTTTATGTATGATTGGTGGTTATTTCATTTGGGAGGGTTTTCCCAGAGGTTAGATAAGCAGAATGAATACAGTCCACCAGAGTGGGGGAAGGATTTCCGGTATCTTGTGTTACTAATACTTGACTGCATGTTTGCTTTGATTTTTGTTTTTGTTTTTTCCCCTTGTGGTTTTAGAACTCTGTAAACTTGGTTCATATACTGGTTGCATTGAAGAGAAAATGAACCTTAATTATGAGGCCTGACCTAATTTTTAAATCCTCTTCTATAATACTGTAGCATTGTTTCTTCAAGATATGTTTTTTCCTTGATGTTTTGCTCTGACCTTTGGTTCTACAAACATAATGTTATAAAACTAAAAGGATTACACAGTGTATCTTACATGAATGCCTTAATTCTATTTACATTGCTTTATTAAATTGAGAAATATAAGTGGAAATGATATGCTTTTCTTTTGAGAATATCGCTGATCTGATTTCTCATTTTCCCTTTGTTGTTGTAATCATATTTTATGATATTGAAGAAATTATATTTAAACCTCTTTGACAAATCTTGCAATTTCTTCGAAAGTTGCCATATAGATTTAGAGCAGTGCTTAAATCAGTCCTTTTTCTAGCAAGCTGCTTTTTTAGCTCACTATGTGAGTAAGACTGCTCTGTTGGCACAGTTTAGATGAAAAATTGACACCTATGGGAATTCAGCAAGTACTTCCTCATAGCTATTGAAAATATGTCAATTTTTGCTGGATGGAAACATGAGGCCAGATATTTTGCTCCTCTTCTTCTTCGTCCCCTTTTCCCCTCCTCCAGTGAAGTTCTTCATTGTTTTTACAGAGAAAAGTAAGCGTCCACATTCTTGTCAGCAGTGCCCCTGCCATCTGCCATTGGTTTGCTGCACTGCCCGTGGCATTTATGCGGTAAATTATTTATCCTCAAGGAGTCTGTGGGCAGACTCTTTGCCTCTTTGAAAAAAGGTGGAGAAGATTCTGCTTGTAACAGGAGAACGGACTTTGATATAAAACAGATATTCTTAATTGTTGAATAATATTTTTATAACCCGAACTAGCTATGTCTGAAGTCCTCCGTAGAACTATTTAACCCTTATAAGGATTATATATTTATTGGTAACGTATTTTTATTAAAGATAATCTAGTTTTTAAAGTTTTTGCTAGAAAAAGGAAGAGTTGTGAACAAATGGGTCTGTAAGGGTGGCAGTGAGAATAGCAGCCTTGGATTTTCCTTATGATTAGAAAACACAGCAGTCATAAGCTTGTTGTGAAGAGAAGTGGCAATTTCATAAGAATAGCCCACTAATAGTCCTGCTGCCTTTCATTGGTTGTGACTAGGAAAAGGAATGTTGTTAACATTTGGGAAGGCCGTGTGCAGCTGTTGAAGCCATGTCCCTAGTTTTTTGGGCATGCTGCCGATGTGGAATAATGGAATTTACTCCAAAGACTATTCCAAGTGGTCAACTGAACGGCTGAGTCTTCACCCAGTGTGAAGACATGCTTTGTTTATATGTAAGTCATTCACTAAATCAATAATTGTCTGTGCTCCTGAAATGTGTTAAGTCCAACTTTACAAGTTGGCTTAGAATGATGTGTGTACCATATCGTGCAATTGTTTAAATATGGGGCATCAAGCTCAAGGCCCAGGGCCCGCATCTGGCCCATGGGGTACTTAGATGTGGCCCCCAGTGCCACCCTGGAAACAGTGAAGGACTGGCCCCCGGTACTTCTGCCAGTGAAAACCGGCTCCCGAGCTCCAGCACTCAGGCTACCACAGGTGCCCCGGACTGGAGTGACATCACACTGACCTTCCCCCCCCCCCTGCCCCCTCAAGGTCAAGCATAACTCTGATGCAGCCCTCAATGAAATCGAGTTTGACACCCCTGGTCTAAATGGTCAGGGCTGAAGTTCTTTCTGTGTCAAAAGAGCAGAGGGCTTGATGGGAATGCGTTCCACATACTGCATTATTATGTCCTTTGGAGGAATTTCTTTTAGACCTACCTGCATGAATGCTTTCAGACCTTTTTCACTGGGTAGTTACATAAAATGAGGATGTAGGATTTTGTTTTACATATGTTAAATGGTTTAAGCAGAAATACAGATCTAACTATTATAGGGAAATGGTGGCAGGGAGGGTTGGGGAACTGGTGTGGAAATAATGAAATCATTTGTTTCATCTCTCATTTAAATTAAGAGCTATAAATACTACACATGAGAGCCCTCCAGCCCCAGAGTGAAAGTCTGCATGCTATTTGCCAAGGGGCCAAGCAGGTGCCTCTGATAAGTCTGCATGCAGGACCAGGGGGCCACTGGCCCTCCTGCTTGGGTCCCCTGGCAACTGATAAGAGGGGCAGGGGGCTTTGTTTTTCATTCTGGAAAGAGATGGCATCGTGCAGTTATCAGAACTGGCGACTCTGAATAGAATTCTTTGCTAGAACATGGGCGCTTTTTAAAGAATGAAAGTAGATTCTACCATTCTGCTTCCCAGTTAAAAATATAAATCCATGGCAACCCTTTTATGTTAATTTTTGTTTAATCCTGATAAAGGTCATTTGCCTATAGATTTTGAAGTGGTTTTCGTAGTTGACATATTGTTTGCTGAAAATCAGTATTGTTTATTTCTTTGCCACTGTGTTCTATTCTAGGTCAGATCTTTATTTGATGGGAATATATGTGCACTGTTTGCATGTATGTATGTCATGGTAGCTTTCTATATGTTAAATAGTACAATTAATGTTTTATATTTTCAAATATTTTAGGCAAGCTTTAGAGATGTTTGTTTTCTTGGCTGCCCATGGTATTCTCGGGCATCTTCTCCATTCCCAAAGTTCAGAAATATCAATACCGCTTCTTCAAAGTCCAGTTTTTGTGTCCATGGTGTGCCAAAGGGAAATACCGTTGCTTGCTTCATTCTGAGTCTTCTACAAGACTTCCATTGTGTTGCTCTAGCAAGTGCTGGCCTATGATGCGTCTCTGGACTGCTTGTTCCTTCATTGTTGCTGGTGGATCCTGAAAAGCAGAAGCTTTCTACCATGTTGATAGGACAAATGGAAAGATCCAAGTTCACTATTCAGTTGTGAACATAACAATTACAAACCAGTCCTCCTTTCCTAGTAAAAATTGCCTGAAAAGGTTGAACTGAAGATCAACTGTATTGATCCACTGTATGTATTGAATTCAGATCGTCTTGGAGATGATTTAACTCTTTTTAATGTGTTAAATGTGACATAAATTCTAAATTTTAATTATTTTGTCAAATAAATTGTGCTGGAAATACGCAAATGAATTATGATTTCATATGATTAATCCTAGTCTGTAGTTAAAAGTGTTGCCATTAGTTTGCATTGTTACTTTCGGCCTTTCATGCTAAAACCTTAGTACTGTAGTCCAGCAATTGAGAAAGAAAGTCTAAAGTTTGTAAATTGATTTCATTCATTTTGTAACAGTTATTTTTAGCTGACACATTGAAGCATTGATTCCAGATAAAATCTTTTTGGGTTGATTTGAATGTTTCAAAAATCAATATTGTAAACATTGGTATGTAATCATGTACTTCCTAAAAAAGCATCGGCCCCTTTTGCGTTAGAAGAAAATAATAATAAGATGGATATGCCCATATAGTCAACAGCAGTTGAGTTTGAGGGAGATTTTGCCTTAATTTTTATGGTTCTAAACATACTTTTAGCACATATAATTTGCTATAATTGCTGTTTAGTTTATTATGCTTTGAGTTTCTGCTGTGACTTTACTACAAGATCAGATAACTTTGTTTAGTATCAGGAAGTCTGACCCAATAGATTTGTTATAATTGCGGCAATAATTATCTGTCTTTGAGTAGCAAAGATCTATGTTGCATCCAGGGAATTTTTTTCTCCTAAGTCTCATCAGTTAAATGTGAAAAGGAAATTTTACCGCTCTTAAATAAGTCATGTTTGTATTGTTTGGCAACACGGTATGAGGCTTCATTTGAGTTCAGTCTGAGCAAATAGGTGTCCTTCCACTATTGGCTTCTAAAGGCTTTGGCTGTAAACATTACCATATAATATTGTCGATAAATTAGTTTTATATACAACAATCATTTCAGCAACCTTTTAAAAAGGAATAATCTATGAACACAAATTGTGACTCAGTGCCAGCTTAGGTCACTAAAGGGGCTCTATTTATTTTGAGAAGAAGATCTCAGAGTAGTGTTAAAATTCTGCTACCCACAGTGTCTTTAGAAAGATGGAAAGGCAGTATTTGCATTTTGTCATGCAGGATAGGTTTATGCAGAACGAAATGCCTGGAGAGAGAGCCCCAGTCAATCACAAGGCCTTCTTGCAGCATGTGTAGCAGCTTTGAAAACTTCTGCATTCTTTCTTCATGAGTCATGCCTGCTAAAGTTTGGAACAAGTAAGAGGACATGTAGATACTTTCCAGCCAGCGTTATATTTTAGGTGGCTAAGGTTGAGTTAGCAGAGTGAAATCTTCTGGAGGAAACAGTAACCCTCTTTAATATTTATTCAGTTTGGTTCCCAGAGGGAAGATTCTCAGTTTTATAGTGTACTTCAATTAATTGCAGCAAATTCTGGCCAATACTTTTTGTTTATTGAAATAATGTTGTAGATGTCTACTAGCCAAGTGAGGTATGTTGTAATAATTAGGCTTAAATATTGTGCTTATTGGGAGATGACAAATCTTACAACTGTCCCATGAAAGGCTGTATACATAGAAGCTGCCTGTGGATCCTTTCTTTTTAGGACCCTATTTTGCCTCTTCTCTAGATAGCAATCTACAGTACATTAAAATATTTTTATTGATTGTGATTATCTAATTGCAATTCTGAGTGAGCCTGGCCTGGTCTTGATTTTCTTCTTTGACTATCTTTTACTGTGACCTGAATTAATCTGCTCTTTTTTATTCATTTTAAACAAATCCTTTTATTTGGTTCTTTTTCTGATGAATTGTTTATGGAACTATGTCAGGTCCTAGAAAAAAGCAAACAAACCACTTCAGGTGTCCACATTCACATATATTATGTACTGATCCGGATTAAGTATTAACAGAATTTTGAGGTATGTCAGACTTGTTTGAGACTTCTATGTGAAATACTTTGTTTAAAAGTTTTCAGCAATGTGTGTAAGGAAAAAAAAACAATTTAAACGGCAAGTCCTTAAGCCATGGAAATGTGTTCTAGCCCAAAGAATTTCAAAATTCAAATCATCTTAATGTCTGGTTCAGTGCCATATGTTGTTTTAGAAAGCACATTGCACATTTACTAGCTGATTGTCTTCGATAGGGAAATCACAGCTTTAGCATATTCAGATAGGGTGCCCCTTACATTAGTGCTTAAAATATAATTGTAGCAATTTGTTCTTAAGCTATTACTGATCTAAGGCTGTTTGCATCAGATGGAAAAAGCTAGTTATGAAGAATATTCCTCAAAAATAATTGTGGTAGTTATTCCTGATTATTTTTGTCAATTTGCGAGGTTTGTGTTGAAGCATTCTATCAGCCATACTGCTAACGTTCCTGCATTGTGCATGTATTGTTATGGGGTGTAATTTTTTCTGAACTGTATTTTGCTTTTTTCCCCTCTCTCTCTTGTTGTTATGGAAACTCAGTCCAATGTAGCAGTGATTGCTAACAAGTGCTAGGTTATAGTGCCTTTTTAAAATGAAGATGTGTTAGTCATGTTGCACTTTTTTGGCCATGGAATTTTGCTGTTTTGGAGATATTCTTCACATATTGTAGCATGATTGCAGGTTTTCCAGCACCTTTCAGAATGTAACGTAAATATATTTTACAAATAGTTCTTTCGAGTACAAGAATTGAATTCCTCATGGGGGTCTTATAATTTCTATAGCATCTGTTGAGTGGGTTTCAAATCTTGTATTTTAGATTTAGGTAGCTAACAATCTTATTAGAGATATTTTACTTCTGTGTGATGGTGTTTTTTCAGAAGATTTTAATATTTTGAAATTCAGACATTCACATTTGTGTACATAAAGAAGAAATGCCTTTTAAAATATTTTATAAAGCAACAAATGGTTATCTCATTGTCTGCCGTGTCCTTAAAAGCTTAACATTTATGTTCTTTATTTAAAATAGCCATATTGTTAAGGAATATTTATTCTAAAGGAACATTTCTGCTCTGTTCATCTGGCTTTTTTAAGGTTTTTTTTTTTTAAAGCAGTGGGTTTCTTATGTCAAAGTCAACTCATAAAGATCACATTCTTATAGATTGACAGAACTGGCCTTATCTCCATTTGGTAGCATAGACAGACAAACTATGGCCTAAAAATAAAAGGAATCACATACTTTAAACCGAAACAAAAATCAGGAAACTTGTGATCCTTCATTTTGAGGCTCAGTTTCCATTTCCATAAGTAAATGATGGGAGCTGGAAGTCATAGTTGAAATTAATGTACCCATTGACTGCTACCTCCCCTCCCCCAACTCCCCCAGCTGTTCTAAATGCTTTCCTGTTGATGATAAGATATTTCTAAGAACCACATTCTTGTGGGAATGTTCAGAGCCCTCTTGTTTCTTTTCCAGCACAGAAGAGATATTGGCTTGACTTAAAGCAAGTTCCTCACATATGGCCAAATGCTTCTGTGCAGCAGGCCAGAGCTGGGATTGCCTGAGCGAGTTTCTTTTTGAATACGGTTGAGATAACTTTGCTTCATTGGAGAGTCCTCCAGAGCCTTCCTCCTCCTCCTCCTACGTGTGAGAGGGCCTTTGCACCTTGGAGGAACGAGGGCAGCAGTGGGGCTGGTGACCGCATCTGGCCATTGTGCATCCTTTCTGCTCTGGTATCACTAGTTTTTCAGGGTGCGGAAAATAGACTATTATATAAATTACATTAAATATTTGAATTGGTTGCCATTTTCTTCTAATCTCTTCCGTATTCAATGGATGGTTTCCGAACATTTCTGAGTTTCTTAACGTGCTCTCTGAAGAGCACGCTGTGATTGGCATATTGTCTAAGTTATTCTTTTCTGCCCATTTCAGAATATAGACTAGAGCTGCTGGAGCATCTTCCATCTTTCCAGCATCTTCCATTTGCTCCCAAAACCCTGTTTGCATGTAAAAACAAAGCAGATGACGTTATATTGTAATAAAAGATAGTAATATGTAGTTTTACATATGGGCATTTTCCCCTTGTATGTGGACCAGGAAGATCCACATACAAACTTCAGCGAGCAACTACAGCAGAGCATGAAGTTAATTTGTCTGGATAGTTTTCCGCACAGATTTTGTTTTAATTGTGGGCTGAAATTCTGAATTTTAGGTTAATTAAATTCTTAACTGAAATAATAAATTGCCCTAATGGTGATATAGGAAGGATTGTATGGGTGTCACAATTAAAATGTTGAACTGGTACCTGGGTTAGATTTATAAGGAATAATTATATTCCTCCTGAAGCATACAGCTCATTAGCTTGTTTTAAAATATGTTAATTTGCTCTAAATTATCATTATTAGGAAAAATTGTAAAAATTGTATGGACTTTTTGAAGGAAGACTCTGATAAAAATATGGTGATCAGGGATGAAGGTTAGTTTTGCCATCAAACTGTAAAAGTTCTGTGAAGTTTGCACAATGGTGCCTATACAAGTAGAATCAATAAAATGTATCGTTTTACTTGCTTTTGTTTCATATCTGCATCACATGCTGCCTCTTTCTGTTTAGAATTGCAAAAGATCCTTGTGGCTGCTCAGTGAAATAGAAGCGGTAATATTAGAAAGGCATTTTTTCTCTTCAGGAGAGCACTTAAGAAAAAAAACACCACCACCACCAGTCAGACTCTTTTTTTCTTTAATTTCTGCATTCCCTCTCCATCTGTTCCTAACTTTACCCTGTGCCCTGAAAGTTCACTTGCCACCTGTCCCTAAAATGAATTCTCCTTTCGCATATATTCCAATTTAGATTGTTCAACATTGTTCGGTGGCTGCTGATGTGGTTTTACTTTCTGAAAAAGGCATTGAAATGAAATCTTTTGTCATTCCCTTTCTGGATTGGCTTGTTTTGCCCAGTGGTTTAGTTTTTCAGGTTCAGAGATTTTTTTACTGTTATATTTGTATTTATAATGTTATTTGAGGTTCTCAGAGGTTCTGAGCCATTTCTGTAAACTAGTCCCCCCACCGTACTTTACATTTTAAAAGTGCTCTGATTATTGAGAGGATTGCAAATAAAGTGAATAAGCACGCTAAAACACAATTTGAAGTTTCCTGTCAGTCGAGAAAAATCAGGACCTTACGTTCCAGTCATGCTGATTTATTGCTTATGCCTATATATTAGAACCTAGTTAATGAACTGTCAGTATGAAATTAGCGCTTGATAGACTTAGGGAATTCAAGGGGGCCTGGACTTGGACTGCTGGTGGAAACAAAAGTACTCCAGACTGATTCCTCTCTTGACTTTGCCCCCAGGCTCTGCTTGTTTCTCTCCTACATTTGTACAAATTCAGAGTTTTATGACATGAACAAGTATTAGTGGCTTAGGGAAGCTTTCTAATTGCCTGTTCATATTACTATTGTAATTGTTTCAGGCCTGTGTAGTGTTTTTTTTAAAAAATAAGTATGTGTTTTACCTGCCAGATTTGATATATTTCTAATTTATTGTCTTTGGAGTATAAATAAATAAACTTCAAGTTCACGTCTGGCTTGTCCCCAAGATATGAACTTTCCTCCCTCAAATAAACAGCATACTGTTTAACTAACATACTACAGTATGGTTACACCTCTCATGTATTCTTCCAATGTTTCTCTGACATTAGATGTTGTCTTGAGATGCAAAGTTTTGGTCATTTCCCCCAGTAATCTTTTGTTGATAGGAACTCCACTGCATGTTCCTGCAGTCTTAGCATTTTAGTCTTAGTTATAGTAGAGTGCGCCATGCTTTTCTTCCAGAGATACCTATGGTTTCCAGGTGGGCTGCCATCCAAAGGGATTTAGAAGACCAAAGGCAATTAGCTTCATCTGGTAAATGGTATCATGTCAGACAATTATTCAGCTATCCCATTTCATTGCTAAAATTAATATTTGATGCATTCTTTTATTTTTTGCATTTACTAGAGAGTCCTGCATGTCTAGATGTTGACTATGTGCTAAGCGTACAAGTCTCCCTTTTTGAGGTTTGCCTGGGCAAACTTAAGAGCAGCTCCCTTCTCTGCAGTTATGAGTCATGACTTGTTCTAAAATGCTAATATAGACACCAGATATTCCTGTGTGTGAGCTTGTAGAATACTGCTTCTCTATTTAAAAGCTGCCGTAAATAGTTTAATTTTAAGTGATACCTTTACTTTAGAGGTGGAATTTGAGCTAGTTTCTTCAGATATTCTTTACATGCTTTTGTTTTGAAAAAAAATATATCTCAGAGCAAGCATAACAAGTACAGTAAACAAGTTACATAAATTTGTGAATTGCAAATTATCCGAACCTACAAACCTGCTATAAGTTTAGCATGCTTCCCATGTCTTTCTGGCACTACAGAGCAGAAATAATTATGTGTGTGTTTGTTTGCACAAATACAAAGATTTAATTGTACTTTCCTGTCAAGTAATTTGTTTGAATATTTTGTATTAATGGAGTTTTAGAAGAACTAGACCAAACAAAAGCAGAATTTAAAGGAAAATGTCTATAATTTAAGCCTGCATTTATTTTTCTCTGAAATATTTATGGGGCTATTTTTGTCTTTCAGAATATAGCACTCTTTGCCGGACACCCTTTTGTTGGATTTTATCTATGTCCAGCTAACTGCTGCTTTCAGCTATGGAATCGGTAAATATTACACTATTTTCTTACGCATTTTGCTTTTTTCGGTGGGATACTCTACATAAATATAATTTTTTAAAAAATTAAAGTGGGTAATGTTTTTTTCATGGCACTTCAATAGAATTCTGTTTAATGGTAGCTCAATTTGTGACGATTGTAGCACAGGATAATGTCTTCAACTTGCTCAGAAATCATAATTTTATACAGAATTAAATATAGCAAGCTGTTTTTACTCTCTGAACCCTTCTAATTGCAGTCTAATGTGAGATTGGCTGTTCTCTTCTTAAGCCCTCTTGCCAGGAGAGAGTTATGCATGAGAAGGGTATATCTGCCAGCTACTTGCTGCAAGTGACCAGCTGACCAAGTGCTAGATGGCAAGGATGTTTGATGAGAGGTTGTGCATCCTTGGCTCAGTTGCGTTTGTGCAGAGTCTTGTGCCAAAGACTAACTTTATTCATACATTTGAACAGAAAAAAAAATCAGGGCAATGTGTGAAAAAGACTCCAAAGTTCTTTACTTTTTTTCTGAAGTCTCTGCCAATTACTATTAAGCGATCATTAACTTGAAAAGAAGCAACTGAAATTGCTCTTCAGAATATTGAACGTGATTTTTTTAAAGGAGTTTCATTACAGCGCAACAGCCAAAGAGCAAGTACGGTGTTCTAAGTGTGGCTTGTGCTATAGATTTGTGTCTGCCTCTCCTCCCTTCCGTCTATTGGAATCTTTGTAAAGGTTATACATTAACCAGCTTTTCAATTCTGATTGAGATTCAGCAAGGAGAGTCCAGATGAGTGACTTGTTAGTGAAAAGGAATGTTCTTTCCTACTAGCACTTCTGCTAGGAGAGGCTCATGTCCTTCAGCTCAGCTAAAATCCAAAGTTCTACTGTTGCGCAAAGCTTGTGGATCAGGGTTTGCCAAGATCAGGGCTCCTAAAGGGCAATGTGGCAAAAACTCCAAATGTTTGAGGATAGTTGTCTCCAGGATGGTGGTTGGCATTTTGTTTCTTACATCTAGCTAGAGAACATTAATCTCCCAGCATCTTTGCAAGATAAAGAATTGTTCTCCCTCTGCATTTGGAAAGTTCTGTTTCAAGTATGTTCTTATTCTACTCAATAGCTGGAGTAGCTATCACTAAAAGGTAATTATTAGAAAGTGTGATCTGTTACTGAAATTGATGTGCCAGAGTAAAAGATCTAATTCAGTTAAATGAAATAATTTCTTGAATATTTTGAAGAAGGTTCTCTCTGTTTTGCGCCCATTAGTTTCCAAGTTGGGCCTATTAAATCATGAACTGTGATCCATAGGTAACAAATTGGCAGCACTGGACTCTGTCTTTTGATCTCAGCAACTCTCTGAAAAGTGAACAGAATTGGACCAAGACTTGGGAATGAGGTGGGGGTTAGCAGCAGAAGAAAATGAGTTAGAAAGAGCTGGATCTGGCGGGACTCAATGGAGAAAAATATGCCTGGAAAAAGAAAATTCTGATAGCATGTCCACAAGAAAGGCAATTTGGCAATGGCTTTGTTGCTGAACCCTCTTTGATAAGCCCCCTTCCCTCGTTCTTCTTGGTTATGAGACTCAGGACGTGGTCTTTAGGGTTGGAACATCCTTACGAGGTTGCATTGGCTTGTGGAAGGAATAGGCCATGCTTGTCCAATGCGGGTTGGCAGCTACAGTCAGTGTTAGTCTGGGGTATCTATCATGGCCTGTTTGCCTTGGGAGACTCTTCTGGAGGTATACATGTCCAACGACATAGCTCGTGTTTTTCACACAAGTTCTTTTGCCTTGTCCAGGCCCCCATCATAGAAGGAGGCATCCTTATGAATCTCTGATCAATGTACTATTTTTATTTTTCTCTGATCAAATAAATTATAGTCGTTGTAGCATTGACTTACATAATAGGTATGAATTTGGGGACTCTATTAATGTTGTATCAAACATGTTCAAAGGACCCCAAAAGATTAGTGTCAAAAGCTATTTTACTCTTAAGTGTCACTACACCTATTCTACATCTCGGATGGAACAGGACACTTAAAGATGATATTCCGATGAACATAAACGATGACTCATAACATTGGACCAGGTTATCTGCAAGACCGCATCCTGCCAGTTACCGCCTCACGACTGGTACGTACACATAGGGAGGGCCTGATAGGGGTCCCATCGACTGCAAAATGTTGTTTGGTGACCCCTAGAAAAAGGG
>JANHFP010002391.1:7290-18865 GCA_032468135.1 Calamaria suluensis | reverse complement strand
AAGCCTAACTCTTGTTAAAGTAATAGAACCCAGTCTTCACATTTTTGACCCCTGGTCACCTTGAATATGTCCCTGCCATGTTCAACTGCCAGTCTCATCACCAAATGGTCCATCTTTCAAACACCACCATTAACTAAAAAAAAATAGTTAAAATTTTATTTAAAATTTAAAACTAGATGTTGGAGGAGATGCTAAAATTTACTCCTTGCTACGCAATCTACTTTCCTATGTATATCATGTACCGTAACTAGTGTAACATCATACATGGGCCCCTACCAGCAGTCTTGAATGGAAAACATCCTATGTCCAAATATGTCTAACTAAACTAAAATCTTACTGAGATCATTACAGGACAAGTCAGTCACAGATACTGATTTCAGCAGGACTATGGTCTACCTTTGCTGAGATGGTAAACTTATTTATACAGCATTTTACTTCTGCCTTTCAAAGAATTAAAAGGAACAGCAAAGAAAGAAGAACTAAAAAGAGATTAATAAATAAAAATGCTAGAAAGAAGATGTACCATCCTAAGCTTCTGAACTATTTTCACTGAGGATAGAGAAGTTGCATAAAAAGAACCATATCCTCCAACATACTTGAATGTTATGGACACTTTTAAGCTACTACAAAAGACCTGTGACATACAGGAATAGGTGCAGCGAATGATAACAGCAAGAACAATAAACAACAAGGAGAAATTAAGGAACTGGCGAAGTTTAGCTTTGAAAAAAGATAACCAGAAACTCTAACCATCTTGTAATACCTAAAAAGGAGTCACACCAAGGATGTCCATGATCCTTTCCTGCAGTGAGCTTAAATTACAGAAAGGCAGGTGTCCATTAAATGCCAGCAAAACTTTTGAACAGTACAGTTTCACACTAGAACTAATTTCAGAAAGAGGTGTTGGGCTTCCTTTCATCAGATATGTTCAAGGTAAACACCTGTCAAGCACAGTTAATTGGGATTTCTGCAGGAGTTGCGCTCGGTTACTTGAATAGCTCCTTCAAGTTTTTTTTATTCTAAGCACTAGAGAGACAATCAGAAGCAATTTTTTAGTCTAATTGGTCAAGAATGAAAGGAAAACCCAAGAAGCAAAGAAAAATATGCATTAGAGACTGAATCCCTTGCATTTTGATGCCATAATGGCATTGCAAATATTGTATGTTTAGATTTGTGCTATTATTCTGAGAATTCTACCCACCAACGATCTTCTAAAGTATTACAATTGAATTATCGAAATGTACATAATCTTGCTTTTAAAAAATCAGTTTCAATCACAGAGCAGGCAGGACAGTATTAAGGATAGAAGATTGTACCGGATTAGTTTTTTATTTCTGAACGTTTGCCTGTGAAACAGCTCTTCTATTGTTTTGCAGTATATTTAATATTAATTACGATGCACCTAGTGCTTAGCTGGATGTCATACAGAAGAGATTTTAGGAGTGTTAGTTCACCAACTTATGGACCAACTGATCAAACAATAGCTACTTATGTAGTAAATACACAATGGGTGGCTATGGTAATCAAATAAATAAATATTTAATCAAGTAAAATTTATTTTGAAGTAACTTTTTAATTAAAAGGTTCATTTAAGAAAAAAGCCACCCAGCTTAAGTACAGTTATGCAAAGTTAAACCCATTTAAATATTGTTATTTATTGCATTTATGTTCTGTCCTTTTTTTCTAGCAGCTCAAGGCTCATCTTGGTAGAACTCTCCTAAAGTTACCCCTACAACAACCCTGCAAAGCAGTCTGGTCTGGGAGAGAACGAGTGATCCAATGTCTCTATGGTTGGTTGAGAACCGAAGTACAGTTATGAGTACTTAGGATTAGATAGTTTGCAGCGTAGTCCTGCGAATGTTTCCTTTGCATCCTTCAGTGCAAAAATATTAGTTCCACATCTGCGAATGGAAGATGGTGCCCTAAGGTTAAGTCTCTTCAACTGAAATTAATGGCACTTCAAAGGGTTTAACGGAAACAGAATTGTTCTCCTTGTTATTAATATTAACAAACATACAGCACAAGCCACTCATTCAGTTTCCGCAAGCAGCGAAGGATTATTTCTCCAGGTGAGGGAGGGGGTTAAAAACACAGCAGTCTTTTTTTAAAAAAACACTTTCCTGTTTTTAATAGATGGTACCTTAACACCCAACCTCCAGATTCATGAGAGAGATCCGTGGGGAGGGGAACAGAGGTATGCTTCCATTGCATTCTGTTCATTTAAAGGTTAGGGGAAAAATATATATATATCGTCTAATCAGGACAGTAGAAGACGGCTCAATACTACATCGATGCTGAAGTTCGTTTTCAACAGGGCAAAATGTAAGTCTGGCTGAACCATATCGTATTTCAGAGGACCGTTTACGTTATCAGGTGGGTGTCCCAAAGTGCCAGCATCGGATGGTAAAATAAATCAATGTACATCACCTTGCTGTTACTCATTGAAAAGGTATCTTGATCCAGATTTAATGTAAGAAAAATGCTGATACACTTTAGGGAAAAAAACCCAGAGCCTTAAAGAGAGACAGATACATCCCAAAACATTCCTAATGAAGTAATAACAACTCCATTCTCTCTTATCAATATAGATACACAAGCATAGCTCAATTGTTCTGCATTCACAGTTTGCAAGACATAGGGTATGTAATACTGCAGAGAAAAAAAGTCATTTTTCCCCACAAAAAAAGAGGATTGTGGAGATTATTTGAAGGTGGCGGTCGTTTCTAAACTTAGACGTTGATCCTACAAAAGGGAAACAAAAGCTAATCTCTAAAATTGAGAGTGGAGGACTTGGAAAAGCAGAGGAGGAAGAGAGAACAATTTACAGATTTCACAAAAAGATTAATGCATTCTTGATTGTGTCAGATTGGACTAACTACTAAGTCGCCCCCCCCCATTGTCAAGTCCCAGGACAGGGTTTCAAATGCACCCTTAGAAACAGATCTTCCTTTGCATAAAACTTGCCAAGCTCTCCCTCAAGCTTTTCATTATTGTCAGTAAATTTAAACCCAGTCTTTTCAATCCTATTGTATATTTGTGTAACCCACCCATCCCGAAGGAACAAAATGTAAATTTGCTGTAAGATATAATCGGAAACATTTCTGTATGTACATCCCAATAGTACAGCCTGAACCATTGGTTTCATGGAATATTCTTTTACATTTTGTAGCACTGGGCAGTTTTTCCTCATCTTCTCCGCTTGAGAATTAAAAAAAAAAAGAAGACCCGTCCTTCTGTTTGCAAGAACAAAAACAAAAAAAAAGTAATTGAAGAACACAATTTAATTTGACATGCGTTTGAATACTGACGGGTCGGTTAGTTCTTTCATATATATTATCAATAATCATCATTATCTTCAAGATTATAGTAATAGCCACTCAAATATATACAAACACCAAAAAACAAAAACAAAAAAGTCTTTTGGTGAGGTCCCTACAAACAGAAGTCAACAAAATCAAGACAATACCACTGTTTGCAAGAGCCCAGGAGTATCTGTTTCCAAATCCGATCTTTCCAGGTGGGGAGTCTGGGCTTCCGGAGCAGGAGGAGAAGGGATAGTAGAATCCTGGGCGATTTTCCCTGGACTGGTTGATTCTTTTCCTTGGGGTATTTCAAAGGACTCCCCCGCCTGGGTGCTGGCACTGCAGTGGTCCCGCTCATATTCTTCTTGAGCCTTCTGCATTTTCCGCTTCTTCATCTTCCTCTTGTGGACGTGGAAAGTGATGAGGGAGAGGAGAATCAGGCAGCAGATGAGGGCGACCAAGACAATCAAGACAAAAGTGGAGGAGAAGGACTGGAAGAACTGCCCCATTTGGGTGATGCAGGTGCCGCTGGCGTTGGAAGGGCCAGATGTCCTGTTCAAAAGGCATGGGGGCAGGGAGAAGCCGGACCCTTTGGACAGCTCCGCCGCACTCATCGAGGAGGGTCTCCGGGGTTGGTTTTTATTTTTATTTTTTTTGCTTGCTTTCCTTTCCCCCCTAAAAGATCCCGCTGCAGATTTCTCCAACCAGCCGATGATCCACGCCACCTTACGCTAAGGGAGGGGATGCCTTGCCCAGCCCTTCACACCTCCCTCATTTTTTTTTCTTCTTTGCTTTTTTTTTTGCCTAGCTCAAATATTTTTTCTAACAATTTTAAACATGTTAGAAGATGATTTTAGGACTGAAAGATGGCTAATTTGAACTCCAGAATTGGGCATATTTCTATCAACCCCTTGAGCTGTTTCTGCCCAGTTCATGCTGTCTTCAACAAAAGTCAGTTTTAGAAAATAATATCTGAACTGAAACACTTGGGCAAATAGAGCGTCCATGGAGGCTTCTTTCAGACTGAGGAGGTTGTGCTTATTTCTACCCTCCCAAAACAGGTGCCAGCTAGCTTTGAAGACTGATGAAGAAGTAAGCCCGGATCTGCTTTAAGATTTCTATAAGTTTATTTTAAGACCAGCGAAATCTACCATCCCCAGAAATTTCTTCTTTTACAAATGAGGCTCCTGATTTTGCACCTCACTCTCAGAATCTTTTGGAATTTCCTTACAACTTCTTTTGGAAGTGATTCTGAGTTTGATTTACAGCAGGAGAATTCTGATGTTTCTTTTCTTATCTGTCATATATCTTCATGATTGCGTGGTAATTGTTCAGGCTTAATGATGAGGGTTTATCAGAAACACGGGAAGCTGGGAATGTTACAACTTGCTAGAAAAGTAACCACATAATGAAAGAGACAACACGTAGATACCTTGACTCCCTCTCACTAATTTCACTGCTTTTTCCCCCCTCTTGTGAAAGAACTGAAGACTGATTGCCTTCCATATTAAATAGGGATGGTAAGAAAATGCATTAAAACTTGGAACTGCTTGCAATAGTGATGGGCTTGATCTGAGGTTGCAATTCAAGACCAGAAAAAAAGATAGTTGTGAGTGCAGCTCTGTGGCTGACAATTGCAGCTGATGAGAGGCAACTTTCTAGCAATGCCTTTGAAATACAGGGAGTCCTCGACTTACAGCTTATGTCCATTGACCATTCAAGGTTACAGTGGCATTGAAAAAAGTGACATAACCATTTTTCACACCTCTGACCATTGCAGCATCCCCATGGCCATGTGATTTACATTTGGATGGTTGACAACCGACTCACATGTATGATGATTGTCCCTGGGGCATATTTTGTGACCTTCTGACAAGCAAAGTCAATGGGGAAACCAGATCCACTTAACAACCATGTTACTAATTTAACAGCTGCAGTGATTCATTCAAAGGTCATTAAATAGGGCAAACCTCACTTAACAAATTTCTAACTTAGCAACATAAATTTTGGCCTCAATTGTGGTCATAAATTGAGGACAACCTGTATGGGCAGGCCTAGTGTGCTAGATCAAAAGAAGAAAGACCACTTTTTTCTTTCTACTTCCAGGAACATGGGGGAAAAGGAGAGGGGAAGCACACATATTCAGAAAACAGACTTGGCGGGAAGAGAGAAGAAAAGGAGAAAGGTAATTTAGTTTTCTTCAGGAAATTCTAGACATCTTATGGTAAGCTGGGATGTTAATGCTGTGATTCTTCATCATATAGAAAGCTATGTCATAGCTTTGACTCCAAAGATGGGGAGATGCCTCCAACAGATCTCAGGAAAAATATTAGAGCCTTCCGCCCAGGAGAATACAGTGCTAAAAACAGCTACTGCACAAAACCTTCAAACACCTAAACCTCTGGTAGAGGATCTGAGATTAAGGAAGGCACACAGGGGCGAGAGGGGAAATTTTGTGTGTGTGTCACAGAATGCAGAACACTATAAATTTTCTTTTTTTAAAAAAAAATCTTTATTAGTTTTTAACAAATTAAAATACCCATGTTTACATATTCATTTTTTAATCTTGTCAAAAAATCTTCTATAATTTGTGTTAACATGGAAAATAAACACACACATCCTACATAACTGACAAAACACTACAAAACAAAACAAATAATTAAAAAACACTATATAAAACAATACATAAAATGGCTTCTTAATACATTTTGTTTTTAACAACTGAAATACCTGTTCATATATGAGAATAACCTTGAAATAGAATAAGAGGCGGGTGTTTCCAGGATATGGATTTTGGAGTCCAATTTGTGGATTACAGTTGTTTCAGAACTACTGTAAGACAAAATGAATTTGGGTCAGGGAAAAAAATGAGAAAGTAAGACAAATAGGAATTGACAGGTTTGTACAACTTTTTTTAAGGGAAATTCACTAATTACATCCCTTGGCTGACTGATTGGATTATAATTGGTAATTTGAATGGCATCCACATCAGAAATAAACGGAAAGCATGCTATTATAATATCTTTGTCCAGGTGCCATTCTTGATTGCCTTTACTGGATAGATTTGTACCTCATCACAGCAATCCCAAATTCCAACACTCCACTGATGTTGAGATGCTTGTGTTAGGCATTTCAGTTCTATGCTACACACAGCTGCACTGCTGTCTTCATATGCTCGGGCATTCTTTTATATGGATGTTTCCATTTGATTCCATTTTGATAGAGACAACTACTGTTCAATGATCATATCAAGGGGCTATACAGAGGATGACACAGCAGGGATTTCCCCAATATTGGAAGGTCCTGTCATCCTTTGACATGTCGGATAAGACTGATGAAACTTGAGCCACAGACTACCTGTTAATGCATTGGATCTGTGAGTCATAGTCTGTTTGTGTGTCTTTAAGACAGAAAGAAATGTAACCTGTAAATGTACTGATTATAGGGGAGAGATCTTTATAAGCAGGGAAGCAAAATATGTGCTTCGGGCTGGCTTAAATGGCTGACTCCTTTTGTGGGGCATGCTATACCTAGCCACGCCCCTGATGGCTAGCCACACCCCCTTGGCTATGTCAGTTTGCTGTGTTATTGCTTTGCTGACACCTCGCCAATACTGTATGTATTATATACTATACTTGTACTAAGCAATGTGTGGTGGGGTTTTTGTGTAGCTTAATCAAGGATTGTATATGTCTATGTGCATGATGTAAGATACTCTGTATGTCAAAGTCTGTTTCTATAAGGTTTTTGTTCAATATATGTTTATAGATTTTGTACAACCTATGTCGTGTCTTCATTTAAACGTCAGCCACTATGCTTTAAGTATACCTCATAACAGAGGCTTGCACTTCCAAACTTTGCATCAGCAGCCTTTTAACAGGGGTTTGCTAGCTCTTCCGCTTCTGCATGCACCTCCACTTTGGGGTGTGCATTATTTATGTGCCTACCCATCCTAGAGACATCATGCTACCCTTATAAGTCTATCGGCCTCCATAGAATACTAAACACATAGAAGAGCTCTATGCTTGGTCCCGTCCAGTGGTGAAATTCATTTTTTTTTACTACTGGTTCTGTGGGTATACTGGGAAATACTGCGAAATCCCCATCCCTACCCCACTCCAGGGGAAGGATACTGCAAAATCTCCATTCCCACTCCACTCTGGGGCCAGCCAGAGGTGGTATTTGCCGGTTCTCTGAACTGCTCGAAATTACCTCTACCGGTTCTCCAGAACCTGTCAGAACCTGCTGGATTTCACCCCTGGTCCTGTCTATATATAGGTGTAAAAACTGGCATCCTACACTGAGCTTTGCATTTGCTAGCTGCCAGTCTTCCATGGACTAAGGCAGGGAGGGAGATGGACGGGAAGGGGACGGGTTGGCAACTCAGGGGCCAAACCTCTGGGGGGGGGGGAATCGAACGGTTTAACAACCGCTGTTAAAGAAACCGTTCCCAAAATAGTTTATTCAAATACAATTGGACAATAGGGCATCAGCAGAGGGGAGGAATGGAGGGTTGAAGTTTTGGCGCAAGAAAGTTAGTTCTGGTTTTGCTACATTGTATTCCACTCGGCTTTTAGTAAAGTACACCTTTCAACTCAGATGGAGTCGAGGGTCTTTCTTGTCTAAAGGACCACGCTGGGGCAGGTCTGACACTAGGCTTAATGCATAACATTCTAAGACACAGTACATATAACTTCAGGCTGCCTCCTTCATGTACATCAGCCTGCTCTACATTGACTGCATACACAGATCTGGAGTTGAGATAAAAGGAAACACACTTTACGTAAAGCAGAACATCTTCTAAAGCCATCCACCATAGCTGCCCAGCTATGCATGGATGATGAGATAAAGATAGTGGCAAGCAGATATATCCTTTGAAAATTACTAGAAGGCTGTCATGCCCTGGGCAAGGAGGCTGTGTAGATTTGAACATGGAAGCAAACATCTCGATAGCCATTGTTCTGTATGTTTGGTTTAAAAACATATCTTGTTGCGGATAATTCCTGGGCATCAGTACAGCTAACTTTCTGGCTGCACCATTATTATTGGTCCACCATTATTATGCTTCTAGCTCCATCAGTCCTGATAAGTGAAGTATTGCTAGCGGTTAGCTTTAGTGTCCTAGCCAGTTATGAGTCCATGCAATTTAATAATAATAACGACAATAACAACAACAAGGCAGCAATGTAATAACTTTAGCGGAAAGGGGGTTTGGGGGGGGGGGGAAAGGCACCTGAACTTGAGTTGGTTGCCATGACAACAGAATAGATTAGCGCTACAAAGAAAGAAGGAAGCAATATATTGTTCCGAAAGACAAATGACTCTAGCAAGGCTGCAATAGCTCAAAGTTGCTGGATGCCTGCGATTTCAAAATCCACATTAGGGACAGGAGATTTTTTTGCTCATAAAGCCACCTCTTGTGTTTTCTCCAATGGTAAATAAATGCTTATTCAAACTGTATGACATTCTCCAGATGCCTGTGATGTGAAAGATGTTGGGAAATGGCTTCTTCACCTAGGCAGGCTTTCTCATCATTTTGTGTCATCTGCTCAGCTGAGATTCAGAGAATCCACTCCCAAGAAGTTGTAATACTGTTTCAGCTGCAGCCCTTCCCAGATATCCTTCCAGCTGATTTCAAAAGAAATCTCCCCCTCTAGCATCAATCCATAGACTTTTTGGACAATTATATCCTATAACTCCCTCCCTTTGGGTGAGGGAAGCACCCAGGTCAGGACGTTGCTTTCTTACAATGTAAGAAATTAAATTTCTTTAGTTTCATTAAATTTTCTACTCCATTATAGTGGGAAAGCCACTATATAGGTATAGGATGTGATTCACTAGAAGATAATTGAATGATGTTGAAATGAATTGAAATTGAAATGAATGATGTTGTCCTCCTCAGCCTGCCCATAGACCAAAGGTGGGTTTCAGCAGGTTCTGACCAGTTCTGGAGAACCGGTAGTGGAAATTTTGAGTAGTTAGGAGAACCGGTAGTAAAAATTCTGACTGCCCCTGCCCCTATCTATTCTCTGCCTCCCAAGTCCCAGATGATCAGGAGGAAATGGGGATTTTGCAGTATCCTTCCCCTGGAGTTGGGTGGGAAGAGATTCTTCCCACCAAGTCATGCTCATCAAGCCATGCCACACTCACCAAGCCACACCCACAGAACCGGTAGTAAAAGTTTTTGAAACCCACCATAATCATGTGAGGAGGCTTTGTAACAACTGTGATTTCAGGCACAAGCTGTTAGGTTTCATTGTTCAGTGCTGTAGTAACTTCAAATGATCACTTACTGAATGGTTGTAAGTCAAGGACTACCTGTGCATGAAAAAGGGGCCAATAGAGACAAGGAAGACATTTAAACATGGTGCAATGTGTACAACAAAGGTTAAGCCAAGAAGGCTGATGATTCTATAAATGGTGATATTTATAAACATACTGGGAGCAATCAAACAAGTTGAAACATTAACACGGGAAGAAACGGTGTTTTACACAGCTTGACTTCCAAACAGTGATTATTCCTTCAGTCTTATTTGTGTTTGCAAGCATCCTGCTGGTTATAGATTTTGTGTTAAATCTGTTTAGGATTATAACCTACTTGTGGTCTTGGCATTCTCTTATATTAACTCCCTTGTGGCTGCTTTTAACAGGTAAGAAAAATGTGTGATTATTTTTTGGTTCGTTTTTGCTTGTTTATAAAATACAGTTTTGCTCCCGTTTCATTGTTCTGTGGGTTTTTTTTGAAGAAACTCACTTCTTTCTCATGCCTGAAAGGTAGGGCAAAGATCCTGGATATTTGTTGTTTAGGTGTATCATAACTTTTTTGCGGGATTCTATCCGTTCGTTCCATGTTATTTGACAATGAAAAGGAATTATTAGGAAACATTATTTGGGATTCTGTGGAAATGTCCTCTTCGTTTCCAAATTGAGATACAGCATTAATAGCTGATTGTTTGCTTTGGGTCTGTAATAAATTAGGTAAGTATGAATAAATGAAGTTTTAATACTAATTAGATCCACTTTTAGATAGGACTATACTTTTCTTAAGAGATTACATATAGAAGGGAGTTGCAGCCAGCTAAAATAAAGTGGAACTGAAGCTGAGAAAGTACAAAGAACAAATTGACCATTTTGTCTATGATCCTTCCCTCTGAGATTCTGGCTACCCAGAACCATGTCTGTGTATAATGAATCCCGCCTCTCTGGATGACGGTTTGGAGGAGGATGAACCAGTTGTCATGCCTCTGCCAGCGTCCGACTCAGAGGTCAAGAAAGAACAGCTGGCAGAGAGCAGTGAGCGGGAGGTTGGAGCTGAGGAAGAGCAGGCCCAGGCAGAATCCAGTGAGCTAGGAGCGGAGTCAGAGAAGGACAGCTCAGAGGAAGAACTGGGAACAACGCTCCCACCTGATCCAAGACAGAGACGCAGGGATAAATGGGCTCTGGAGAAAAGCCTACTCAGGAGCAAGTAAGGGAAGGAACACAGCTGAATGGAACCCTTTAAAAGCTAGCTGGTTGTGATTAGCAGTGCTGGAATCAAAGTTGAATTTACAAGCTCAGCATCTCCGTGCTCTCGTCTCTTTAGGTAAGAGTTCCTCAGCCAAGTTTTGCTTGTGATATCTCAGAAATTACCTTTGGACTGCAGCCAGAGTTTGTCTGGGCAACTATCTATTTTGCTTTTGAGAAACGAACCAACTTTAGTAAAGAGAAGGCATTTGAATTTTTTTGGCAATAAAGACTGCTTGTTTTTAAGTTCCTGTTTTTGGTTTGTGAATTGCTTCGAGTTGGGTCATCACACCAGTCTCAGCCATGTCAGGGAGGGGAGTTGGTCAATGGCTCCGAGGCAAAGGCTGTGAGCCCTAGTGAAGGAGTGCAGTGGCTAGGAAAGAAACTGGACAGTGAGAGTGATTTGGCTGAAGCACAGGTGCAGGAGAGAAGCCCTGAGGCTTCAGGTGGGTAAAACACACAACTGCATTCAATCAGTGATAAGGAAGAGGAACTGCCTTTCTGCATCTGTTTCAAGAACATGGAGGGCAAAGAAAAGGCAGGAGCAGCGAAGATCAGCTTGACTACTCATGTGGAGGAAGCCTGGGTCAGAAGCTGGCTATTTAGCATAGCAGGCAGAGATGACTCTGGGGAACAATGTGTTCATTTCCTAGCTGCGTGTTTCCTGGTTGTTGGTTTTGGATCAACACTGTGCCTTGACTTTGGATTGTGCATTGTGAAGCCTGGACTCTTCCTGCCTCATGACCCCTCTTATATTGTGGATTTAATTT
>JANHFP010002390.1:31068-42317 GCA_032468135.1 Calamaria suluensis | reverse complement strand
TTTAAATTTAAATTATTATTGTTGTTTTAAATGTATGTAATATGGTTGTTCACCGCCCCGAGTCCGTAAGGAGAGGGACGGTATATAAATCACATTAATAAATAAATAAATAAATGTATGTATGTGTTATTTCCAGAAGGTTAATATATTTACTTAGATTTTTTTTGTTTTCTCTGATATCTCTACCTCTCTTTATTTTTCCATACTCCTTTTACTTAATTTGGCATGCCAATTCTTTTGTTTTGTTTCTCAGAACAGGCTAAATAATTCAGGCCCCTGGCAGGCTTCTAGCAATATAAAGGAAGTCAAGGGGAAGCACATTTCTTCTATTAAAAAACAAATCTAATATTCCTGGTATTGTGAATTTGAAGAGTGGTCTTAATATTCCCTGTGTCATGTCAACCTGTTTTCAGTCTTCAGTATTTGAAAATGATGGCCTTTTGATTCCATGTTATTGTTCCTCTTTTCTATTGAGTGTTAGCATTTAAGTCTGGGTTCTCATGACACTAAATTAATGTAAATCCAAAACAGCAATTATGAAATAGAAGGATTATTCGGAGGAATCTTATCACAACTGGGAGCAATGTCTGGCTTGAATTTCAGGAAGCACATAACTTTTTAAATTTAATTTTGAATAGTAAAGTAAACATGAATAAGGCAGGAGTACAAAAGTCAAGGGAAGGGAAGAGCTATCATCTTAGACAGCTAGGAGTCTCCATACATATTTCTTTCTCTCAAACCATGAGCAACATACTGATTCCTTTTCTGCAGATGGTTTTGTTTCCCCTCCATGTTCCTTTGCACAGATCACTGTTTTTCCTTCTTATCCTTTCTTCTAATCTCTTTCAAATATGTACTTGTTTTATGTATTATAGACTTATCTCTTTATCCGCTGTCATAGATCAATTGAACGTCTAAAAAATATAGCTAACAAATTAAATTATGATACACTATGGCAACAGTCTGGACTATTTTTATTCTCTGTGGTATCTATTGACTCCATGCTTCCCAATTTTAACTACATGGTTCATTTGTCTCAACTTCTATTTTTCTATTTCTTCTTCTCCACAGCTTTTCTTTATCTTGTCCTTCATCTACTTTGATTTCTCTATCATACTCATTTGTTCAGATTTTCAATTGTCTTATTTTTATTTCCACACTTTGAATTTTCAGCTCAGATTATAAGGTATAAATTTTAAAATCAGGAGAAAAAAGCTAATACTTTTGTTGCACAATTGTTTTTATAGTAGCCTGTAAACCACCAGCCATCTGGCCCTCTCAATTCCTGGAAAATAAATGGGGAAGAAATGGAGTTGATGACAGATTTTATTTTCCTGGGCTCCAAGATCACTTAACATTGGGACTACAGCCAATAAATTGAAAGACACTTGCTCCTGGGGAGGAAAGTTATGGCAAATCTAAACAGCATTCTAAAAAGCAGAGACATCACCCTGCCAACAAAAGTGTGTATAGTCAGGGCTATGGTTTTCCCAGTGGCAATGTATGGCTGTGAAAGTTGAACCATAAGAAAGACTGAGTGCCAAAGACTTGAGGCCTTTGAACTATAGTGCTGGAGAAGACTCATGCAAATCCCTTGGACTGCAAGGCAATCAAACCAGTCAGTCCTAGAGGAGATCAAGCCCAATTGCTCTTTAGAAGGCCAGAAGATGAAAGTCAAATACCTTGGCCACCTGATGAGAAGGAGGAACTAACTGGAGAAGAGCCTGATGATGGGAAAGATTGATGGCAAAAGAAGGAGACAGAGAATGAGGTGGCTGGAGATGCTGCAGCGATCAGCATGAGATTAAATGGACTCCTGGGGATGGTAGAGGACAGGAAGGCTGGAGGAATATGGTCCATGAGGTTGAGAAGGGTCAACATTACTTTGTAACTAACAACAAGAAAACCATGAATATGTCCACTTTTTATATCCATGAAATGACATCAACAGGTTATATCTGCCAAGAAAAATAGGGGGCAGAGGAGTATTAAAAATATATAAGAAGAAAAATGAAATTTGAATGATTATATGAACCAAAGTACAGAAAAAATGCTGCAGGCTGTGAAAACAGAGAACATAAAAAAACAGAAATAAAAGCAGAATATAAAGGAAAACAGCTGAATGACAATTAAATATATGGAAAACTAAAGCTTTGCATGGGTAGCAGTTGAAAAACATTGAAGGAAAATATGACAACTTTACATGGACATGGCTTAAGATGGGAACCAACAAGAAAGAAATGGAATGTTTATTACTTGCTGCTCAAAAACAAGCACTACAAACTAATGGCATGAAAGCAAAGATACAAAAATCCATTGATAATCCAAACGGCTGACTTTACAACAACAAAATGGAAACCGTTTCATCTTTAATATGTGAATGCAGCAAAATTGCACAAACTGATTACAAAGCTAGACATAACCAAGTTGCTAAATTAATCCACTGGTCATCATATAAAAATACAAGTTATCTGTCTCCCAAAAATCATGGGAACATATAGTGGAAAAAGTTATACAAAATGAGAAGTGAAGATGTTGTGGGACTTTTGAATACAAACAGATCATTATTTGGAACACAACATGCCAGATATCACAGTTGTAAAAAACTGAAATGTACAATTTATTAATATTGGGTTACCATGAGATGTCAGAGTCGAAGAAAAAGAACTGGAAAAAAAATCACAAAATATTGTGACCTGGCCATCGAAACTACACGATTATGGATGGAACATGTAACAGTGAAACCCATTGTCATTGGGGCACTTGGTACCATGTTAAAGAATTTTATAAGATACATCAACAAATTGCAGCTTCCTGCCATAACAGTTGTGGAACTGCAAAAAATTGTGCTACTTGGAATATCATACATCTTAAGAAGGTACTTGGTTGATAGCTAGGACACTGGCAGCAACCTGTATCAACCATTAGCACCAGTCAATGGGATTTGTGATGTATTTTTAAATGTTCAGTTGACTGAGTTTCATGTTTAATGAATAAAGGTTATAATAATAATCACAATAAAACATTCACTTGCTGTGAACCCTACATGGAAATTCAAAATTAGTATTGACTCTTTTTATAAGACAATGTTTTTCAGGTCCAATGTGGTCACAAAGGCAAATTGCTAAAGATGCATGAAGTGAAATTGAACAGCTTTTATTTTTTAGTAGTATTATTCTGCCACTCAAAAAAATTTCAGGAAGCTGTGACAATATTCATTTTCCTATAAAAGATGTAGCTTCATATTTGAAAAATATGAAAACAATACGGATATGCCTCTGGAAATGTGAGGCATCTTTCAAGTGTCACCATATGTCACTATTATTTGCTTCCTTATGAGGGTGTCATTGTTTAGCTACTTTATTAACTTTGTTGCAGATGGCTCACATAATCAGTCATGGTCATGGCTTGAAGGAATCTCAAGTTTCCATCTCCAGTCTGCATCTCATATAACTTATATTAAGCTTGTCTTGTCCTAAAACTGTTTCTCTTCACCAATATGCACAACCTTGAACAGATGGAAATAGCACAGATATAAACAATGGGATAAATTTCAGAAGCGGAATTGGGAATAACAGGGTTAATAAATAAATAAATCTTTATTGAATTTTTACAAAACCATGCAACACAACTTTTAATAATATTTGCCATTCTCATATGTTCCATAGTGTTGGTTGTGCGTGCATGCAACACATAAAAACAAACTAACGAACTAAAGCATACACAATTAATGTATATTAAAAAAACCTTATTGTAACCTATTAGCTTTTTCCTTCATCCTTTTGCAACTGCAATATCAGTCCTTAACACAGAGGTGCAGAATTATATATGTTATGTTAGAAGCTAGCAAAGTATCACTAAAAGCAAATGATTATGTTCTGATGGTATTTCAGATCTCTAGGCAAACTGATGCATAGGAGGTAATTCTAGCATAGGGTGGAAAAGAAACATATGTCCTCAAAGCCAAGTCACAATGGGGATCCACCTTAATAGGCTTATCAAGGTACCCCACGGGGTCTAGGTAATGAAGGACATATGGTGCATTTCACCCTGCACTGTAATGTTCTTTTAATGCCTTCAAATAATTACATTAGTACAAAAATTTAGCACATTTTCTTCTCACCAGTGTGGAGGGCTCTTTCATCAAATAAATCCATGCTCTGACTAATTATCAGTGCTTCCTTCTTGATTAGTTTCTCCTTTGATAATGGTGGCAGGTCACTGTGTGTGCTTTTTATTTTTGTGCAAAGAGCACATTAAAAGCTGGGTTGAATTTCATGGCATTATACTGTACATATGTATACGTATATATGCGTGTGGAGAAATAACATAAGTTATTTTCATGTTTCACTTACACAATCAGAGTTCAGAACAATGTGCCTAACTTTGAGTCACCACATTTCTTAATGCTAACTATAATCAACTGTTTGATGTGTTTCAATATGCAATAAGCATCACCATTTGAAGTAAACTTATGGTCATTATACTGTGTCACAGAGAAAACTCTATCCAGGACATTTCACAATTTAAGGTTAATTTTGGGGTGGTGGTGGTAGAGAAAAAAATATTTTATTCCATCAGTTCACCTTCATAGTTGTATGGACTCAATCACAACAGAGTATAATTGACACCTTTTCTTACTTTCCTATGAATTAGAACTAGATAAAAAATAATTTGATAATAGTGAGTCATCTAAGAAAGGTCTATAGATGTAATGAGGGGCATGTTTTGGTGGCGAAGCAGGCATTGATCTAAAAAAAATGCAGCGTGGTTAACAAGGGTTAACCAAATTTGACAGAAATGATATCCCATCAGTCAAAGATCATTGCCTCACAGGATTTTTTCCACAGCATTTTCTTTAAATGGCTCAAACATGTTTTAATTAGACTTAGGATATTGCATTGCATACCAGATATCATATTGCCTTCTAGAATTACAAAATAATAGGCAACATACTGACCTGACTATAAGCTCCCTGTTGAAACCTTTTGCATAAAAACACTGGATAAGGAACAATTATTTGTTTCATTAAATAAGTGACTCTACAATGACTATCAACATTCTCTCCACCTCCCCCATCACACAAACCATAATTTTTCTAACAGGCCAAATTTTCCCTTGGGGGGTAGGTTTTGCTTCAGCAGGGAACCAGCCTACATTTAGCACTTCTACTTCTTATATTTAAGAAAATCATCTAATTTAAAGGCTCTTGTAATATGTGCAATAAATAGAATACTGCAGTAAGCTGAGGTTATGTTATGTTGTTGGTCTGAGGTTATGTTATTTAACTTTTCTGCAAAGATTTTGATTTTTGATGTATTAGAGCAAATCACTACTTGCATGGCTGAATTCGCTCTAATTATATGTCATGTATGTGCAGTGTCATGTATGTGTTCTTTCTGGACCATTTACACAATGTTCTAAAGCTCTTTAAGGGAAATGTAACACTTTGGTGAATTAAGTTTTATGAACAAGTCCTATTGCTCCATTTCAATGTTGTTATGATCTTGTTATTGTAGTTAGTAAATGCCAAGTTTTATTTCCCTTCTTCAATCACTTCACTGATTGAAACAAATAGTCTATAAATGTATATTATCAAAATCTAGTATTAATTATCTATGGGTGTTTTCTGGAAAAAATAAAATCTCCCTCTGGGTCTGAAATGATGCAAGTATTGCTGCAAATGAGAAGTTATGTCTTTTCTTATTGGAGTTCTTAGAGGGATACAAATAAAGAGAGATGTGCAATACTGCCTATTGCAGTGATGGCTAACCTTTTTACCATTGCATGCCAAAAGCAGGGGGACCACAGGACACCCTTAATTCTATGTGCCCTGCCACCCCACACATGCATGCAAGACCCCCCTGCACAAGCCCCGCTTTTGGCAAGCGATGGCATGGTGGGCCCCTATAGGTCCATTTGTTGCTCTCCCCAGGCTCCAGAGCCTTTCTAGGACCCTGGGGAGGGTGAAAATGGCCTTCCCAACCCCCCAGAGGCCCACCCGAGGCCAGAAACTGCCCGTTTGCTGACCTGGTAGGGCTGAAAATCAGTTGGCTGGCTCACGCATGCACACCAGAGTAGAACTTGTGTGCCCACCAATATGGCTCCACCTGCCACCTGTGGCACCCGTGCCATAGGTTTGCCATCACAGGCCTATTATATACATGGCAAAGAATTTTCTGGTTTTAAATGCTGAGTCATTTTGAAATATTGTCTCTGATTCTTGCTGTTTGTTGAAGGTGTTGAGTATTTTGTTGTTGTTGTTAGTTGCAAAGTCACATCTGACCCATTGTGACCCCATGGACAACATTCCTCCAGGCCTTCCTGTCCTTCATCATCCAGCCTCCTCATTCTCTGTCATCCCTTTCTTCTTTTGCCCTCAATCGTTTCCAGCATTAGGGTCTTCTCCAGTGAGTCGTTCCTTCATTAGGTGGCCAAAGTATTTGAGTTTCATCTTCAGGATCTGGCCTTCTACAGAGTGGGTGATGAGTATAGGCAATACCAATATGAACCTAGTTTCCAATGCTCTGTTTCTTTCTCTCCCTTCAGTATCGCTTGGGCATCAAATGAAATTGTCTGAAAGTTAAATTAGCTCAGCTGTAATCAATTACCATTTCATATAATAGCCTTTCACTACTATAAAATAGATTTTAAGGAATGACTGGAGGGGGGGGGAGAATGAGAGCCATTCTGTCAGTGTCTATTATTCATATATAATAAGCTGTTATATGACCTACACCATCCCCATATAATTTCTGCATCACTCTAAATAGTGGACAGAATATATGTGTGAGTTCTTCAACTTTTTACAAAAACAGTCCAAAAAAGGGAAATACAGTATGCCATCTTCCAGTTCTCTCTCTTTTTAAACTACAGTACCTGTACTCCCTGACCATATGAACTTTATCCACTTTGATAGTTATTAAGGTACCTTCTCAAACTTGGGCCATAGTTGCACCTGACTATAGGTGTCTGGTTTGGTTCTGCAACCCAACAAGACAGATACAGACTTCAGAGGATAATTAGAACTGTAGAAAAAACAGTTGCTACAAACCTGATTTCCATTGAGGACCTGTAGTCAAAAAGAGGGCTATGGAAATATTTACAGATCCCTCACATCCTGGATATAAACTGTTTCAACTCGAAACGATACTATAGAGCACTGCACATCAGAACAACTAGACACAAGAACAGTTTTTTTGCCACTCTGCTCAACACTGTCAAACTATTTACCAAGTCTGCATAACTATTAATCTTCTCATCATTCCCATCACCCATCTCCTCCCACTTAGGACTGTATGACTGTAACTTTGTTGCTTGTATCCTTACCATTTATATTGACTGTTTCCTAATATGATTTGATTGTTTATTTGTATTCTATGACTATCATTAAATTTTGTACCTTATGATTCTTGATGACGGTATCTTTTCTTTTATGTGTACTGACACATGTATGCACCAAGTGATTGTGTGTCCAATCACACTTGGCCAATAGAAAATCTATTCTATTTTAGCTGTGCCTGAAAGGTTTACAGATACAGAAGGACAACTTTCAATCTGAAGCTTATTTTCAAAAGTTACAATTTATTATATGCACACACACATGGACACACACATACAAGACAAAGATGTGCCAAAACTTCAGTATACATTTGTAACTGTTCTCAAAACTGTGGCAAGATGTTTTTGTGAATGTGCAGTGTATTCATTTTTTTAAATATTGAAAATTATCCTTTCCTTTGATTTTAGTAAATATATAGATATAACCTGAGCAACTAAGTACAGCTAACTTCTACCTTCCTTCCTTCTTTTCCATCTAAAATGAAATCAGAGATTTTAAGCATCATATTCTCTGAGTGATGGCAATTTGAGAGCAGGAATCAAAATACATGACAAAATCCCATAGTCCAATTAAACCATAATTTTAAAATACTTTCCCATTATAAGGTAATTTACATGCCTATAAATGCCCTTGAGCTTACCATAGAAGTAAAACAGTACATGGGTTGTATGAATTTTCAGGTACATCTGTTCCTCATCTGACAAGAACTGTTTTTGAATCAGTTCAGGCATTGGGCTGTTTGATCCTAACTAGATAGGATTCATCTATTGAACTGTGCCTTTGCTTTTTTAATATGCAGCATAGTGAAAACTTTATATTAAAAGATTTGATGAAATTAAATCTTCAGTTAGTTTCACACACACCAACACAACATATATAAAAAGGAGCCCCTGTGCATTTTGCTCTGCTAGTTATTGCTGATGACTATAGGGGATGGTGTTCTCTGTTTTAAGGCCATTGAACCAGCACTATCTGAAGACATTTCTGTGGTCATGTGGCCACCAGGATGTCACAGAGTGTTGTAACCTTCCCACCAATGTGGTACCTATTTATCTACTCACATTGCATGCTTTCAAATGGCTAGGTTGACAGGAGCTGGGGTGAGGATGGGAGCTCACTCTGTCACATTGAGATTAGGTCTTGAACCTGGGCTGCTGGCTTTCTACTCAGAAGTCAAGGTCTTAACTGCTGAACCACCACACTGCCCCAAACATCCAATAATTAACATTTGTTTAGGCAATCACCTTTGATGGATTGGAATCAAGATCTTCCCATCTTTCCAGAAGTATAACTACTAACCAATCACTGGGTGGACTTCCGTATTGGACCTTTCTTCATGTTACATACATTTCCAGATAGATCACTATTTTCTGTTCATATAAAGTTTAAGACGACTGAAATGATAAACAAGCACATGAGAAACAAGCATATTTTCAGAATAATCTACCTACTCACCAAGAAACAGGTGCTTTTATTTTTGTCTTTAATTCAGAGATTTCAACAGACCTTTGCTTATTACTTGCATCAGATTTGCAACTTTATTATCTAACTGGTTTGCGGCTAAGCCACAGGAGGAAGTGGGTAAAGCTGCTATCTTTTCTTTCCTACTGCTCCCTTGTTCTCTGCTAATTAGGTGAAATGGAAAATGAAGTTTACAATTATTCCCTCCTTGCAACAATACTCAGGAAAAATTTGGACAAACGAGGGAAGACAGCGTTAAAATTGTGATTTTTCACTGTGACTCTCAAAGAGGAAAGGATTCAAAGTTTTCTGTATAACTCAATAAGGAATAATGATTGAGTGGAAGAAGAAGGTTGGCTTCCAATAAATGTCTATTGCTGTGCATTGTTGACTTGAGAAGTGAGTATGGTGACCCAGTTCGAAGCAATTTACAAACAAAAACCAGAACTTAAAAACAAACAGTCTTTATTGCCAAAAAACAACAACCCTCAAATGCCTTTTCTTTGTCAAAGTTGGTGTGTTTCCCAAAAGCAAAGTAGATAATTGCCAAGACAAACTCTGGCTGCAGTCCAAGGGTAATTTCTGAGATAACACATGCCAAAATGACTTAGGAAGTTCTTACCCAAAAGAGAGCACTCCAGACACTCAAACTGTAATTTCAACCTTTGATTCCACCATTGCTAATCACAACTGGCTGGCTTTTAAATGGTTCCACTCAGCTGTGTTCCTTCTCTTAAGCTGTGTTCCTTGCTCCTAAGTAGTCTTTTCTCCAAAGCCTGTTTATCCCTGCGTCTGTCTTGGGTCAGGTGGGGAACTGGTGCTGCTCCCAGTTCCTCCACAGTGCTGTCCTTCTCTGACTCCACCCCTAGCTCACTGGATTCTACCTGGGTCTACTCTTCCTCAGCTCCAACCTCCCCCTCTCTGCCAGATGTTACTCCTTTACTTCTAAGTCAGACACTGGCAGAGGCATGACATTGAGTCTTGATAGCCACTTCTTTCTTTTTTCTTCAGACATGAATGAACAGAAGACAAATGTAATTCTTATGCATACATGGATGAATCTCTGTATGTGAAGTCAATCTGGCAAATCATATGTATCTACTAAACACATCTTTATCATCACTTACACAGTTACAAACTTTTGACAAATGATCTACTAATGCCAGCCCTTCAAGGTAGACCAAACTTAGAAACCAAAGTTATAAATGCTAATACTACTTTTTTAAGATTGCATCTTTTAATAAAAGATGTATTTTAACAGAATCTTGCAAATCTGAATGTGTTCGTCCCCTCATACATTTTTGCCTCATACTCCTATTTCTTACATCTCTGACTATTTTCTTGGTTGCAGCTCTTCCTTCTGATCCTCAAGGATTCATACATCCTATTACAGTTTATAAATATTTAGACAGGATGGATCAAGATCCAATATTTTGTGTCTCTGTATGAGAGGGGGGAGAACCAGTACTGCCATCACCAGCTGTGTTCCAAAGGTGCTTTTTCAAAAGGCAACTGGACTTTGCCTGTCCTTGAAGACGTTTCACTTCTCAGTGAAGAAGCTTCAGAATTCAGAACAGGAGAAGCTTCTTCGGTGAAAAGCGAAATGTCTTAACGGAAAAACAAAGTAGTTGCCCTTTTGAAAAAGCGCCTTTGGGACAATCATGACCTGGATGTCTGAGACTCTTGATGGACAGCTGCCTGCATTATAAACAATGTCAACAGCCTTCTCGATCCATTTAGATGCTATTTACACCATTCAGTTTCCTTCAGGCAAATTCAATATTTTGAATTTTAGTGGGGAATGTATTTTTTAGGAAAGAGAGAAATCCAACCCTCTGAACACAAACACAACTTAAGACATATCTTGTTCTCTGGGGACCAGGCTACAAAACTTTGTGTACACATTGACAAGACAATTATGTGAAGATCAAGGGCAGATTCATTGAAGAGTTCTCATTTACCTTCCCCATGATTCTATTTCTTTTTAGATGGGTAATCTGATATGGAACAACACGTCATTAACTGTTCTCAGTGAAAGGAAACCTAACTCTAACCCTAAACCTTGCCTCATTCTGAGCAGACATCTAACTTAAGCCTTTATTATATCTTTTGTGTGATCACAATAGAGATCTAAAAAAAATGACTATTTCTATTAGGAAAGATGAAAAGTCAACCTTTCACATCACTGAAAGTCCTCAAAGCAACTTAAAGACAGAGACATGCCTCAGAGAGCAGTTGAAGAATTTTATATTATTCAGGACTCTTTGTAAACAGAGCTACAATTCTACTGTCTCCTTCTCCTCCTTCTTTTTCTTTTTCTTCTTCTCTTTCTCCTTCGCCTCCTTCCTCTCCCTCTCCTCCTCCTCCTCCTCTTCCTCCTCCTCCTCCTCTTCATTTTTCTTTTTCTCCTTCTTCTCCTTCTCCCTTTCCCTCTCCTCCCCCTCCC
>JANHFP010002385.1:103874-116479 GCA_032468135.1 Calamaria suluensis | reverse complement strand
CCCCGCGCTGAGGCGGCCCCCGCGGCTGAGGAGGAGGAGGAGGAGGAGGAGGAGGAGGAGAAGCCGCCGCCGCCGCCATGTTCCTCGCGGCCGTTCCCCCCCCCAACCGACCGGTGGGCCACTTCCGGTGGAAGGCGGTGGGTGGGTTTAAAAGCTCATGAATATTTAGAGAACGCGGTGCTTTGCATATTCATGAGGGGACGCGTGGGAAAAGAGAGCCGAGCGGGAGCCCCGCCCCCCCCGCGGCTGCCTTGACGTCACGAATTTCAGCCTGCATGCAATCCATGCGTCTCTTCGTCAACGAGCGCGGCCGCCGGTTTACTTAGGGCGGGTTATCGGGTTCTTGGCGGCGGAGAGAGCGGCGTTGGGATTTCCAGGTTTCTGAACGCACCCTGTGAACTTAAAGGGTCTTCCTAACAGGTTCCGCGAGGCTCCTCCGCAATTGGCATCCAGGACCTGGGCTACGTAGGTAAACAAATAGCAGTAGCACTTCAGACATACCCCCTTCCTAGTGCTTTCCAGCCCTCTCTAAGCGGTTTACAGAGTCAGCCTATTGCCCCCCCCCCCCAACAATTTGGGTCCTCGCTTTACCCACCTCGGGAGGGTTGGAAGGCTGAGTCAACCTTGAGCCTGGTGAGATTCGAACTGCCAAATTGCAGTCAGCAGAAGTAGCCTGCAGGACTGTGGCTCAACCAGAAACAATACAAATACCAAATTGTTTCAGAGTTAATAAGTTCTAGTTTAACAGGCTTGATTCTGTATATAAAATGTTAAGAAAAAAGACTGACAGGTTTGCTTGCCTGCTTTTTTTAAAAAAAAATTAGCAACATTTTTCTGCAGTTAAGTATGCCTTGTGTCTTTCCCAAGGCCAATTATTTTAGCTATCCCTCCCTTAGATGTTCCATGATTCTATGCCTTTATAAATTCCAGATTACACACACAGAAAGAATCCCTTGGGAGTTGACAATCCTATTAATATTAGAGCAAAATGGGTAACATGACAAGCTGAAAATATTACAAACCTGCCTTTTTATGATCCTTGATTTGCAGTAATGATCCATGATTTGCACTAATTGGGACGACTACAAAGTCAACTGGAATGCAACTGCAACCAGTTTTGTTTAACATGTTTTGTATATTATAGAATCATAAATGTAATATTCAGGAAGTATAAACACTAACATTTCAAGCCAAGCTTGATTATTACTGTTTATAGAGAATAACAAAAAACCCAGTAGTTTATAATGCATTTAATTTTTCAGATGTTGCATAATTGGTTAAAGATTACCCTTAATTTAGGCTTCAATTAAATTCAAATAATCTAAGAATCAGAAGAGGCTTGCATAATATAATAAGCCATGGAACAATTTGATTTATTGTAAATGTCTGCAACTACAGATTAAATTACGGTTAAGGGAAAGTGCATATAAAACTGATAAGGGGCTAATAAGCCACACTTATTATCAAGCAGCAGGATAAAAGTGGAATATAGTAACAGCAATACAGTAAAAGTTTATAGTTTTTTACAAAGTATCAGAATTAAAAACCTCTTAAAATAATTACCTGCATTCTCAGAAAGAACCCTGACATTTGTTAACAGTGTTATATAATATATGGCTAATATCTATTCCCTTTTTGTCATGGACATATAAGTGCATATAAAGGCGTACTATTAAAATATACATGATTCAGCAGATTAATATTTCATTTTTAATTAGACAATACTGACTGAGCATTGATAACATCTGCACTGGTACATAAATAAACCTACTAGAATAATCCAGCCTACTAGAATAATCCAAATACTTAAAAAAAAACAAGATGCAAGCCTGTATATTGATGTTGGCCATGGAAAAGGGCCAATGTCTTTCCCTTAATGTCAAGTAGAATGCAAGCTGCTCATCTTTTAAACTAGTTTGAAAAGTAGATTTTATGTTCAACAGATCAAAGTGGAATGAAGGATTAGTAAAAGATGGATGAAAATATTCTTCCTCTTCCTTTGCTTATAGATCTCCTAGGGATATTATTTTGTAAGAGGCTGCCTTCGGCATAGAATGCTGTCATCCCATCCCGACTAGCAGTTAAATTTAACAGCTTTGTTATCTATTATTGTCTGAAAATTATATGCCATCATTACAATTTTATAGGCTTATTTATCTCACATGTGTCAGTTAACTAAAAACATGTCATTTTTACTGGTGCTTTTATTAATTACATGGTAAGAATACACAAACATTCATTGATAATTATTTACAAAATCTCACAAAGGTGTGAATTGTTCAATTTCTAAAATGTCTTTTGTATGGTTTACTTCAGAAGAATGTGGCATGCATATGAAGAGTTACTGGTTATAATACATGGAGTTTATCATCCTTCCAAGTTATAAAGTTTATTTTCTGCAAGCCATACAGTAATATGAAAGATGCAGGAAGCTTGAGGGAGAGGAGTCCATATCTGTCTCTCTTTGCTCGTTAACTTACTTGAAAAGTATTATTAGTTTTTGAAAGATCATCATTTTTCTCTCTGATTATAAAATGATTTCTGGCTTTTCGAGTGATGCAGGTGAGTAGTGGTGAAAGAGGAGCGTCTGCTATTCCTAATATAAAAAACATAATAAAATCAATATATGATCACTTACAGCTGTGTAAGTAAACCGCAAGTTCAGGATTTTGATGTCTTTTAAGTAACACTGCATAAATCCATATATAACAGCATGTCACAACAGCTTGGGATCAAAATCTGTTTCAGGCAAGGGTTGGCAACATGACAATTTCAGCTATCATGCTAGTGATTTTTTTAAAAAAAATGTCTGAAACTATGCTTGAGATCTTGCCTAAAAGTTGTTTAAGTCTCATGAGATTTTTGGCAAGGTGCAAAATCAAAATGGGAGAACTCAGGTACCATACCTGTGCAGAATTAAAATACAATTCTGTAAGCATTAAAGCTGCTCATTCACATGAGAAATTTAAAAGAGGCTACTATAGTGAGTAGTCTAGAAAGGACTATTGCCTTATTAATTTATATTACAATGAATCTACTACTACATAATTCAAATATCTGCATTTGAATGTAGTAATTTCCTCAGATGCTTAATTAGGATGAGCCCAACCACCCCAACACTAGTTTTTAAAATACAGTTTAAATTGGTTGGCAAGGAACAAACTCAAGGTAGTTTGCATCAATATGGAAAGATCTATGAATTACTGGTTTTATTCTGTAAAATATTATATTATAGTGGCTTCTAGGTTTTACCATCATTGCAATACTTACCAGAAGGCCCTAGGGATTTAAGGGCTTCTAGAAGATGAGGACTAGAAAACCTGATCATACATCTAAATGGCTCATCAGTATTCAGAATGCTGCTTTCTTCACTTTTAAACACTGTTTCAAGCTGTAATAACAACAAACAAAATCCAGAAACTGCAAATAGATCAGTGCGGCATAACTGGTAAGATTCTAGGGAGATTCATGTTCAAATCCACTTCTAGCCATGAAAAATCATTGGATGATTTTGGACCCGCCCCAAATCCATTTCTAGCCATGAAAAATCATTGGATGACTTTGGACCCGCCCCATTCTAAGTCCAAACTAATTCACATGGTTGCTGTCGTGGGGATAAAATGCAGGGAAATCACCACCGAAATGGCCTTTAAGAGATAAATATAATTAACAAACAAAACAATATAATAAATCACATTTATGCAATAAATCTATCCCAATTTGATCCGCACAGCAATCATGTGAGTTAGCATGAGCTTTAAAAAAATGACCCCAAAATTACCTGTGATTTCTATGACAGAATGGGAACATGAACCTTAATGTTCCTGACCTGATTCAACTCAAATCTCTTAGCTGCTTCATTACAGACATTTTAAAATGTACCGGTAGTATTCTTACATAACTCTCAACATTCCCAAAAATTACAATGTTTTTTTCTTCAAAACAATAATTGCAAAATTAATTAAACAAAGCTCCTTGGCATCTATTCAATTTCATTTTCATATGCTGTAACTATTTTATTCAACAATAATTCATTATTACGATATTAAATACAATTGTAAGAAATATGCGCATAAAAAATCAAAGGGTGCCCTCTTGTGGAAAAAGATATAGTTCTAATACACAACCAAAAACAAGCAGAATTTTAATTTAAATACACTAATTTATTCAGCATTCCTATTGATTGTATTAAAAGTCCTAGTCTTGGGAAGAGACATATATGTAGCAATTCATACTAGCAGCATGTAGATCAGTGTTTTTTATGATCCATAATCCTCAGTGAAGATGCTTTCACCCTGCAGTGTATTGTTTCAGCATGACATTCTCTTTCTTAAAGGTCAAGGTTCCCCTTACACATATGTACTAGTCATTCCTGACTCTAGGGGGCGGTGCTCATTCAGTTTCAAACCCGAAGAGCCAGTGCTGTCCGAAGACGTCTCTGTTGTCATGTGGCCGGCATGACTCAATGCCAAAGGCGTACGGAATGCTGTTACCTTCCCACCGCAGGTGGTCCCTATTTTTCTACTTGCATTTTTTACGTGCTTTCGAAACTGCTAGATTCGCAGAAGCTGGGACAAGTAATGGGAGCTCACCCCGTTACCTGGCACTAGTGATCTGAACCGCTGATCTGCCAACTTTCAGATCGACAAGCTCATGGTGTTAGCCACCTTTTTTATCAATATGCTAATAATTCTCAACAACATATCTTTATCCTTGGCTGAGCAGGAGATGCAATGTAACCATCCCGGTTGCTGGAGGCAGTTAAGAGTCTGGATAGGGTGAAACAGGCTTAGATAAATCCTACCAACATTATGTGTTCAGCAGCTGACTGAATCCAAGGATAAACCCTCACAATTTGAGAGGGGATTGCTGCTTCTATTTGAACAGCAAGTGGAGGTTGTGACCATGAAGGCATTTGTATATTCAACTGTAATGTGCCAACCATGTACATTCCATATTTGGTCATGATTGGACTGGTTATAGTTGTATCACCTGAGTTTTGTTTTAATCTTTTGACATTAATACTGTCAGTGGCTCAGAGCCTCCGGAAACTAATTTAATTAATAGAAAATTAGAACAATCATGAAGTCTCCAGGATATAAGTAAAGACGCCAAAAGAAACACTGCCAATGTCTATGTAAAGTAGAAATTAACCTTGTATTTTGCATGTTCTAACTTTGGTTGAGGACCGTCGCCAAAAGTTTCCCGATTAACTTTTTGAATTCTCTCCCTTTCATGTTTATCTTCAAGGATTATCCTTGGATCAACTGGGAAAAAAATGTTAAAAGCACATCAATGTTCTGGCAACATGCTTAGTACAAACTGAAATATTGTTCTACATTCCATTTGCCCCCAAATGACAAAATGTTAACAAATCAGCATGGGATAACTCTGTTAGACAGTTTTAAGGCACATGCTCAGTGGGGGCAAAAGAACTTCCTTTTTTTAAAAAAAAATATTTTTATTCATAAACATTTTGAATGCAGTATATTGTCAGAGTGTATCATTTACAAAAAAACAAAGAAAAGACACTGAAAAGTATTAACACATATTGGTAACAATAGTAATAATGTAACATGAGCAATTTAGCTAAACCTCTTTATACCAGCTTATTGTTAAATATGTTGACATATTAATGGTTATAAACCATCTTTATCATACGTAACAATAATATCCCTTCCTCTAATTTCTACCTCTTATCTCTAACCACTCATAAAATCTATTCCATAGATTTTGGGCTATGGGGGCTGAGGGAACTTCCATAGGGATGGCTGTGCACTGAGCATGATCCATTGACCTCTAATTTAAAGTAATTATTTTGATTTAAAACAAATTAACAAATTAGCTTAAATACCATTTTCCAGGGAAGTGTTTTTTTCTTGCAGAGGTCGAGGGAGATGTGTCTGAAAGTTCTAAAAAAGAAATAAGGAACAGAGAAATAATACCAAAAAGTTAGTTAGTACATTTTCTTGCACGAGTGATGTTTAGAAATATTAAGAAAACTCTATGTAGCAACTTTCTTTTTTAAAAAAGAAACATTAGTGCAGAAATACTGTACTGTATGTTTATCCATTAACCTCTGTATCTCATGAGCAAATATGGAATTTCAAAATGTGCAAGACGCATAGATTGGTCTCACACTCATTGGTTTTGTACCTGCAAATCCATTTTTTCTCAGTACTCAATCTTATTCCACTGATACATATAATTCTGAATCTAAAAAATGTTTATTTATTTAGCTGAATACCCATAGAAGCCACTAAGAACTTTTTAACTAGCAGAAAAACAGGGAAGAAGTGGAGAAGGTAGAAACAAGGAAGTACATATGGCTCCATATTGCATATTCATGTTGGAATCCTATCTTCAAGAATAGTATGTGAAGCATACATATGCTGTGGTCCTAGCTAAAACTAAAATGTAATGTTTGTCAATTGCTAAATTTAGAATAATAGCAGTAAACATTTGATGTATTGTTATGCTACTGATCAAGTATTGAAGGATTTTATAAAAAACCAAAAGGTGAAACATTTAGTTCTCTCCCACAGGGTTAAATTTATCTTGTTGAGACTATCCAGCTTTGTAGGATTGTAATATGATCTATTTGACGAAGTCACATTCACCACATTGGGATGCTTAGAAAGAGGCCTAAAACAAAACAAAACACAACCCAACCCCGACTTTGGCTTAGAAGAGAGAAGAAGCTCACCTGGGAAAATCTTTTAAACAAAATAACTTTAAGAGAGTCTAAGCAATGGCTTCGGAGACCCATTTCATGGATGTCTTTGTAACTGGTAGCAGCTAACAGAGCCTTCAAATGAAAATGGAGGCAATCTTTAATCAAAACTGAAATGTATTGTTCTTCCCACCTGCCCATTTTACAGTTATATTTAAGTATGCATATATTATACATTAGTTCAGAAAACCAAAATATCAATTGATCCTTGTTATATCAAAAAAATTACATTGAAAGAAATCAAGATAAATAATTAAATGCATAATATATTTACCTGAAAAAGCAAAGTGTTATTTCTCTTAACCTTAGAATTGGTTATAAAGACATAAGGGGTTTGTGAATGGTAAACTACATAGGTTGGCTTGTATTGATTAGGCCTTGTGTATTGAGTTCCCCATGCAATCCGAATCCACACTGCATTGTCTTCATATTCTTTAAAGCTGATAGTGGCCTGATGTAAAGGGAAAAAATACATTGGCTTGTTAAAACCATAGTAAAATATTGCAAACATAAATGATTGTTTCTCACATATGCATTGCAGACAAAACAAACACAACAGCCTACCTTACACAGATCACAAAGGCATAGTAATGCAACTAAGTGCTAAGCCAATGTATCCAGCATAGGTATAGTGAACAGTTAAATTCTTTTTAAAATAACAGTTCTATTGGGTCACATACAGAATGATATACGCTACATTTCATAGGTGATTAGCTTCTGAATGTTATGTTCATTTTAGCTTTTCAACCTTTTGTTTACACTGCAGAAATACCCAGTTCAGAAGATAAGGATCACTTCTAAATAAAAATGAAGGCATTTTCCCTTTAATATAAAATGTTTTACATTTAAATTATTTAGTAGATTAGGTTAAGTATAATCTCTAGTTTAGAGAGTAAATATTTTCATGGATTAGTCTTACATTTTTCAAAACAGATATGAGAGTGCATTTAAATTTATTTTGGAAAGTTGTCCAGTTAAAAATATCTTCATCATCTGCAAATAATAAAATATATTAAAATGAGTATCATTTAACACACACACACATATTTTATACAAAATAAAGTAAGTATTTTCTTACTTTTACATTGAAGGCTGCAATTTTCCATTACTTTTAACAATGATAAAGGCGATTCAAGACCATTCATGTTTATACAAACCAACTTTCACCAACCTGATGATTTCTAGATATTTTTAGACTACTGCATATTTCTGAGGAGCCTCCAAAACTGTCAGTCCATCAGGAGTTTGCAAAGCTGAAGACTGCTAATGGATGACATAACTAAAATCTCAATCTTTGAAGTATCACACAACAGCTAATTTTGCTTTAGAACAAGCAGGCTGCCACAGCTGAAACTGCATGGGATTAATAATAAGGCAACTGCAGGGCAAGCTTTTTATTCTTCGGCCATAAAACTAAATACAACTCTGTAGGTAGTTTTATTAATCAGTAAAAAAATGTGATTTAAAGTGAAATATTTTTAACTCACTTTATATTTTGTCAAATGTATTGGTTTTTGTGCTATGCATTTTCTTTCAGTTTAATATCGCAATAATACGTGTTTATTTATTTGATTTATATTCCCTTTCTTCCCAGAAGCTAAAGGTTTTGGAAAAATAAATCCACTGTAGCTTCACAAAACTGTCAGGTAGGTTGGATTGAGAGTACAGGTAGTCCTCAATTTACAACCATTTATTTAGTGACTGTCCAAAGTTACAATGGCATTGAAAAAAGTGACGTACACTTTTTCACACTTACAACCATTGCAGCACCCCCAGGGTCCCATGATCAAAATTCAGATGCTTGGCAACCGGCTCGTATTTCTGATAGTTGCAGTGTCCCAGGGTCATGTGGTCACTTTTTGTGACCTTCTGACAAGCAAAGTCAACGAGGAAGTCAAATTCATCTAACAGCAACATTACTACCTTAACTGTAGTGATACACTGAACAACTGTGGCAAGAAAGGTAGTAAAATGTGGCAAAACACACTTAACAACTGTTCTCTATTAGCAACTGAAATTTTGGGCTCAATTATGATTATAAATCAAGGACTACATGTATGTGACTGGTAACTGGTTGAAGAAGAATTTGAAATTTGTCCTCCTAATTCTAAACCTTAACCACTAAACTACATTGGTTCTTAGGAGCAATAGAAATACTAAAAGGAAGGCATACATGTAAATGAAGGATATTCACTCTATTTTTATCAATTAACTCATTCAATATCAGTTTAACTGAAGATTAATACAGAAGGTTGATGAATCAAACTTACTAATGAAAATGGTTATTTCAGTTAAGAAAAAACTTTTGTTCTAACTGTAAAGGTTTCAAAATAACATAATAGAAGGTTCTATATTAATTTAAAATGTAAGACATTTCAATATATTCAAAGTTATGTGAATTATTTTTAGAATAACTAACTTTAAGTTGTGGGTACTTACCTTCTCTAGCCATTTGGTAAGCAATCCAGGTGTTTTTGTCTTGATAGGTGTAGTTGTCTAAAAAATATCACAAACTGAGTGGCTACTAATTTAATTATATAGTAACTTAATAAAAACTCACAAATATTGTGACAAAGCCTTTCTTCCATAAAATGAATTTCAGGAATATCAGTATTACTATTTTTTACATTTAACTAATTTTCACATTAATTTGAGTTAATCACTATTCTTTACTCATTGTCTTTGAAGATATAAACAGTCCATACTTCCTTATAAATAAGTTTTGGTAACATCCAATAGAAGACTAAAATATGTGTTTTCAAGTCGTAAGATTATTAGAGGGTGCAATTTTTTGAAAAGTTTAAGCTGCAAATCAAAATCAAATCCAAGGAAATTACCTCCTTAGTTAGGTAAAAATTCAGATTTGGACTATGAACTATATAAAATGCAGGTATCAAATCATTCTAATCCTGACTATTATTATGTAGGAATAGACAAACCTCAATGTACTATCTCTGAATAAATAATGATGTAATTAGAATAATTCCTCTTATCTCTTACGTATTTGGATTTTAACGATTTGTTTTGGGATTGTTTATTTGATAAATTTAATTACCAACAATGGGTTGGAAGAGTCTATTCCATCTTTTGCCAAAACATTTACTTTAACAACGGAATATTGTGCAGTGAAAATAAGAATTATTTTCTATTCTTAAAAAAGTGAAACTACTTTTGAATTGTATCACAGAAAGGATACATATGAATCCCATTAAATGAACTTAGTTTATAATATAATTGATTTAGATAAAAAAAAGACTATATTTCTATTTAAGTAAAAGATTCTACTTACAAATTAAATCTAGCTCTGCCGCGTCTTTGATAGTTGCCTGGTTCTCCTTTAAGACAAAGAGTAACTTATGAACAATATTACAATTGTATGTAATACAATATTATTGAGATTGGAACAATATTGAGTATTATAAGGCATTAAACCAGTTAAATATGTAATAGGGGAATGTCACTGAAATTGATTCAATCTAATGAATTTTTGAGTGAAATGAATCAGAATTATATTACACATATGAATGACACTGAAATAATGTATGCTTACAATCTATGTTGCAAATAAATGGAATCCATTCATTGCAATTAGTCCTTAAAATCAGGTTCCATTTTACATATCATATTTTGTAGACTTCAAAAGATTATTAGATATCACTACCTGTCTACTTCAAGAAAGATGTTTTCATTAACACACTTTAGAATTTAGTTGAGTTTACTATTTTTATGGGAAATAATTTATACAAAATCTCACCAGCAATAAATGTTTTTAACTTTTAATTTTTTTAGCCACCCTGCTCACCAGAATAAAGTATAAACTAAATAACTTAGGTTGACTTTGCAGAAATATTAGGCTAAAATGAGGTCAACAGTAATATTGTTCAGCATCTCTTATGAACATAATCATATTGAGCAGTTGTAAACATATGCAATTCTGTATTTTCCAAATAATTCATCTTTATCACATTAAAAGGGAACCTTTGTTATAAGAATATACCATATATATTTTCAAAGAGATGACATAAAATCATTTGTACTTTGCTCTTACCTCACAAAATCCCACAACTGCTTCAGATATTTTTTCCTTGAAATTATGAATTTTTAAAGATTGAAGTTGAGTCTCGGACAGAAACCCCCATGAAGCCAGCATTTTTGATGTTTCTGAACGTGGTATTCGTATCACAGTTCTTCTAATATATTCAGCTACTGTTTCATCCATGATAAAGACCCTCCAAAAAAATAAGATAGGAATTTTGTTCAGAGAACAAACACTTTAGTTTTATACAGTGCAGATACGGACAGTGGAAATAGAAACAAGGGTTCTTAACAAAGTCTTATGCTGTATGGAATTTCAAAATAAGGACTCTGGACAGCTCATCCTAAAATAATCTACAAAACAATTTAAAGACACAAATGTATCAAAAGTAAGAGCAGTGAATAAACGACATCAATGTTATGTTACAGCACAGTATGTACATTTCTACTTACACTACAGAATGCAATTATGGAACTTGAGTAATTCTAAGATACTGATAGTAAATTTTACTGGCTTGATAAAGGGATCACAACCAATTTCAGTTTAGGGATTTTTTTTACAAAGTTTGTTTCTTTTAAGGTTTGGAAAAGGGATTGCAGCATTTTTCTACTTGAGAAAATAGAGCACATCAATACTTTACAAGTAGCCCTTGATTTACAGCAGTTCATTTAGTGACCATTCAGAGCTACAATGGCACTGAAAAAAGTGACTTATGACCATTTTTCCAGGTTATGACCATTGCAGCCAGCAACCCAGTGGCCACTGATTTACATTTGACTGCTTGACAACTGACTCACATTTACGACAGCTGCAGGTCATGTGATCACCTTTTGCGACCTTTTGACAAACAAAGTCCCTAGGGAAACCAGATTCACTTAACAACGGCATTACCAATTTAACAGCACCGATTCACTTAACAAATGTGGTAAGAAAGTTGTAAAGTGGGGCAAAACTTACTTAACAAATTTCTTACTTAACAATGTACATTTTGGGCTTAATTGTGGTCCTGAGTTGAGGGCTACCTGTATTATCAGGATGCACAAGTTATACCACTGCAGAGGTTAAAGTGCTTATAGAATTATTCATTTATTGATAAAGGGCAGTTATATCTTTATTATTAACATGATTTTCCTTTAAGAAACTCAAGGGCTATCTATTCTTTCAATTTATCTCCACAACTCCGTGGAGTAGCTGTGCAAAGAGGTAGATTTTTGGAGACCAGACGCTAAGTACATATGTGAAAATATGGCAAGTGCATCCTATCCAGATGTTGAATTTTTAGCAGATCCAATTGGTTGATCCTTCCAAAGAGACTAGAATCAACATATAGAGATACCTCCTTGATTTTGTGTTTTACCAAGTAGATTGATAGATCTTTACAGAAATTGCTGGTTCATATTATGATGAAAAAGCAAAAAAAGTTGTGATATGTTGTTAATACCTTATTTTACTGCCACAGAGAGTCGGAAGTCAATGTTTCTACTTTTTGTTTTCCTTATCCTTCCTCACCTCTGTTCCCCACTTTTCCACCTCATTGCTTTTCGGTTTACTTTTGTATTTTATACATACTTCCTAAAAAAGCTTTCCACTGCTATAGCAGAACCTCTAAGCATAATCTTTGAAAAATCTTTCAGAACCAGTTCCTTACCCAACTTATGTTCACTAGCCACAGTCATCCCTATCTTCAAAAAAGGAGACACCAGCCTAGTTGAAAATTACAGACCTGCAAAGCAATTTACATTCGCCTGCAAAGTCATTAAATCAATCATCAACCAATCTATTACCCTCCACCTAGAAACAAACAACCTACTCTCTAATAAACAATTTGGTTTCAGA
>JANHFP010002383.1:65530-76014 GCA_032468135.1 Calamaria suluensis | reverse complement strand
TGTACAGCCATAAATATTAAAATATTAAAACATACATTACAAAATTTAAAATATTAATTAAACAAAATTATGGCTCTGATGTAGCAAAATGCAGCATAATTCATAAAATTCACAGAAATAACAAAATGTGAATCATAATACAGAACACCAGAGTAGTGAATTCTTTTTTAAAAACGTGAGTGATGAATAAAATTGCAAATAAAATAAAATTATGTATGAGCAGTTACTGGACTCATTAAACCTATGGCTGGAAATTTAGATCGTTTAGCCCATGGCTGCCAAACTTGTTTCATCAACGTCATCACATGATGTTTTGCAATGTTTTTCCCGTTTACGGAGCTGGGGTGGTCATACCCTGTGCTTGACTCATCCAGTTTGACACCCCTGGCGTAGCCATTAGGCAGCAATGCCCTCAAGATTATGTATTTCATGCTGGGAACCTCAGGGTGCATTCTCTTGCAATATGATATAATTTGGGACATCCCACAATCACAGGATTATCAACCAGTGCCCATTTATATTTCCAATATTGGCATCTGCCATGGTAAGTTTGGATCTGGTTGAGCTCTGTTGTGGGGGCCTATACAGGAAGACCTGTATGAGACCTGAAGATGTGGTACGAGCCCTTGAAGCTGCAGAGATGATCCAGGGAGATGGATTCCTGGAAAAGTTGCCAGTCTGATCCAATTCTAGATGGGACTGAAAGAACAATCGCCTGGATGTCATTCCGTATCCAGCCCAGTGAGGTCGCCCCAAGATCCGGAATGGAGAGAGGTGAGGACTTTTGGGTTTGAACCACCCCGAGATGAACCTGTTGCCTCCAACTCGAAGCCCATTGTCCGGGCTCCCAGAGCATATTCCCCCAGGCTGGGGATTCTATCCCAGCCAGAGGTGGGTCCAGTGCAGTGGCAGAGAGTGACAGTGGTGGACATCAGCACCACCTGCTCGACCCTTTACGGGATCATCATGGGCCCAATTTGCCTCAGTCCTGTCACAGCCTTGGGGTCTGATCCAGCAGCCAGCTGCAGTGCCACTGCAGGTTCCAGTTCAGCCACCGGCCTTCACCATGGTGGCCGGTGCAGCACCCCAACAAGTCCCTGCCCCGCCTCCAGTTGACGTGGCGATTCATGGGAAGAAATAGCAATGGACTTTATAGTAGAGCTCCCGGAAAGTGGCAGAAATACTATATTGTGATATGTGAAATATGGACTGTGATAGACCTGTTCTCCAAACAGGCTGATTTTGTTTCTTCTCCTGGACTTCCATCGGCTAAGAAATTAGCTAAGATGTTTGTCAAACAAATTTATTGGCTGCATGGAGTTCTATGACAGGTGATTTCTGATTGAGGAGTTCAGTTCACTGCTAAGTTCTGGAGAGAGTTCCTGAAGTTCATTGGGTCATCTCTCGGTTTTTCATCTAAGTACAAACAAAGCTACAGAATGTGCTGATGCCATGGTGAAACAATACATCAGATGATATGTGGATTACCAACAAGATAATTGGGCTGACTTACTTCCTTTCACAGAAGTACTATTGTAGTATTAAAATCCTACCAAGGGAAAATCTTACCAAGGGAGAAACTCCTTAAACCTTCAGAAGTAATTTATCATGCACTACTGAGTCAAAGGTCTAGTTGAGAGGTCCAGAGGTTTTTACAGTGTACGAGTTGGAGATTACATGATCATTTTTTTCTAAAACCAAATTGTTTATCAGAGAGTAGGTTGTCTGTATCTAGGTGGAGGGTGATGGATTGGTTGATTATGGATTCCATGACCATGTCACCAATATGTTGTGTTGTGTTGCACTGCACTGTACTGTACTATATTATATTAGACATGAAATATTACTACCAAAAATTATGGGCTGCTTTATAGTATTGTTGGGCAGAATATTTTTGATGAATATTCTTGCATATCCCTCAAAATCATAGAATCAAATTGGAAACGATCATTGTAGACCATTTAAAATTATTTATGTATATTAATATCTGTAAAGTAGCTTAATATATCAAATCATATAGTAAAAAAAATTAGAACAAGCAGTTACATAGTAAAGATGTAACAGTACATAAAATATACTTTTCATTATTTCAAAAATTGAAGTATATGTATTGAAACATTTGGAGGAGCTTTATTCAATACCTATAAAATCAATCTGCAGATAAAGAAAAAAGTTTACTTTTCTTTACATTTATGAGGAATGCCACTGAAAGTTTTTACCAGCATTACTGAAAAGTGAGATGTTTATGCAAACTATAACATCAGTGGTGGGTTACTCCTGTTTCGGTCTGGTTCTATAGAACCGGTAGTAAAATTGGCGGGAGGCTCCACCCACCAGTCCCAATGTCATCATGGGCGATCTGCGTATGCACAGAAGCTTCTGCACATGCACACACACCCTCTCGTTGTGAACCAGTAGTAAAGGTAAGTGGAACCCACTCCTGTATAACATGTCTATTTATTCTAATGTTATTCATAATAACATGCTTTGTCCCAAATTCAGGCATGTAAGGAGTAAACATTAACTTGAACAAGAAACATAAATACAACCCCACTTTCTATACTTAAAGGAATAAGGGGACCAAGCATCATTTAAGTAAAAAAAACATACAGTTTGTATGCTTTTTGACTAAATAATATAGAAGATATGACTAACTCACAGGATTAGTACAGTTTCAAAAGATTTTGTTGCATTATGAAATTAGAGCATTGGCCATCAACATTCTAAATTAAGATACTTGGTTTTGCATCAATTCTGATTACTATACTGTTCATTTGAAATTGCACATAATTCTTCTTAGAAGTAAATTGTGACGTTGAAAAACCTTTGCAGATCAACAGTTCAGACTAAGGTATATACATTTAGTATGGTATTTCCAATTTTTCTCTGAGATTTCTTCACCTGTAATCAGATATCACAACACACATAAGCTCATAATAATTGTTTGTGTTTATGTCTGTCACCAAGAGTAATTAATCTTATTGTGTGGCTTTACAATAACATTGCTATTATATACTTAGCTGCACCTGTGTTTTGACCTCCAAATTAGGATAAAACTGTGGGAAATGCATAAAGTACATTTACACTGAATTCCCTTTACAATTATTCTTATGTAATAATTAAAAGAAAATTGCTTCACATGAGACAAAATAATCCAGAGATTCTCAAAATGTGAGTGGTATCCTACTGAGGGATTTAAATAAATTGGAAGGGGGGGATGCAAACTGGGGGAAGGAGTTCCATACACAGAATTGGATTACAGTCAGAATTTGCTTGCAGTCTGCCTGGACGAGACAATGCCGACTTGTCCAAGTAAAGTCTGGAATAAACTCTGACAGGTTTGCAGATTGGTATGTAAACGTGCTGGATCAGTGTCAGGACTCATTCCAATTCTCTGCCGAAACAGAGTGGAGAAGAAAGGCTGCAGTCTGTAGGTTTGTCTCTGCAAAGTTAGACAGTTTTCAGAACTTGCATCCCACCTGGCTTTAACAACCTAGCACTTAACCTGTCCCGGCAAAGTCCAGACGAGTTCTGACAGGTTTCTAGTTTTTTGTGTACAGTCCTGCCCTATCAAAATTTGGATCTATTCCTGGAGTGGGGCTTGCTCAGACAAGACAAGTAGTAAGCCCTGCAGAACTTTTTAGAGTTGGCTAAACCCCTGTTTACAAGCCATCTCCTAGTCACAATAAAAATACAATGGCCATTTTAGAAAGGTTCTCCCCTCCTCATTCCACAGCGAACATTGATATGGCCTTTCAAGGCACTATTCTGCAGAAGTCTGTAAAGTGTTGCCCATTCCAAACTTTTAAATTTGAAACAGCTGTTTCAGTTCAAAAAACTTGGTCAGAACAGCATTAAGCTGCTTCCAGTAAACCAAAACAACTGATTCTCTCAAATCTAAGTAATAAAGTAGAGACAAATATATATATATAGACAAAATAGCTATAACTTAGTGCAGTATGAGAAGTAGGTCTCTTGCTTTTTTATGTTACCAATCATAAATTGAATAGTACAAAACCTAAAAATACGCAGACATAATTCTTTCAAATATACTCTTATTTACTAAAATTGGCAAATTGGTTTATTAGCTAGCATTCTGTCAAGATAAGAATAGAGCAAAGAGATCACATTGAAATCACAGAAGCTATTATAGTAAACTTTGTAGTCATATCTCTACTGTCTCCAGCTGGCTTTTATAATTTTATAAAGTTTTCTGGCATGCTACATGTTATTCAACAGACTTATGAAGTTATTAATGAGTTACACTTATTTTTCGAACTGCATTTTCATTTTCTGTTCTTTTGAACTCGTCAGAAATCAGTCTCTGTTTTTATAGGTCAGGGGTCCCCAACCCCCAGGCCGCAGCCCACTACCAGGCTGTGACCAATTCAGAACTGGGTTGTGCAAGCAGCAAGTGCGTGCACTCGCATGTGAAGCTCCATTTGCATGAGCTTTCAGAAATGGACCTGCAGCAGTGATGCGTTGCTAGTGGTTCACCCTGGATTGGGCAAACTGGTAGCAGTGGGGGACTCCGCCCACCTGCCCAGACACAGTGCATGTGCAGAAGTGTCGCACCCATGAGTGAACCAGTAGCGATGGGTTTTGAAGCCCACTACTGAGCTGCCCGTACACACACACACACCTGAAACTCGCACAGAATCATTCCATGATGCGTATGTGCACTTTCAAATCGGTAGGGAAGGTAAGTAGATTTCACCCCTGGGTTGTACCTATTGTGGAATGGGTGAATTTCATGGTTTTATATCATGGTCATAGAATCCGCCTACCATGGAAACCCAAATGTTGCATTCTGTAATATTCATGTATTCATGTCATTAATATCAATTATATGGAAGTTATGAATTGCCAAGATTTATTTAATATTCATATCATTGTTTAAAATATTATGCTATTATTATCTCAGTTAAACTGACATAAACCTGCAGCTTTAGCTATATTGTTTTATCCATATGCTATAAAATTATTTTAAGTGTCGTCAGTCATTGTATTACCATAATTAGAATCTCTAAACCATTCCCATTGCATCAGCAAGCTGAATTGCATAATTAAATCCCAGAAAAAGGAAAGCCTCTTGTTTTCAGAGGTTATGTAATACAACAGTACATGTGAAACCGATGACTATAAAATGGCAACTTGTAAGGTAATGAATATTAAGACTGTTGCTTTTATATTTGTATAAAATTGCTATTATATCAGCACTGATTTATAAGACCATCCAGTCTTAACAGTAAAGGGCAGATAGAGAATTGTGTGATAGAGCTGCTGCGGAATTCTGGTCCCAGTTATACAGATGCCTTCAGCAAAGGTCCTTTGATCCTTATCTAAGCAATTTATTAGAAAATTGCTAGTCTCATTTTAGCTTATGAAAGAAGAAATCATTTTTTCTCCCATCCCTGACCCCAAATTAGTACGTTAGATATATGTCACATATATTGTCCCTCCATCTTATCTTACCAAAAAAGGTATGTATTGTTCAAGCACAAGCAATACATTCTTCTTCTCGTCATAAGGAACATATGCATAGAATTGGAACCATGTATGACGTTGTCCAGATACCACATTTCATCTTTTTTATAAAAGTGATGCATTCTCATTACATCAATTCATAAGCACTATAATGTGGAAGTCAGTAACAAATATTGTACAACCAATTTTCATGACTTCAGGTTACTAAAAGGTCATGCAGCCAGTAATATAGTTTGTTATAAATTTAGTTGACAAAGGAATAAAAAGAAAAGGCAGCCCTGATATAATACATGAGGGCATTCATAATTTTCCATAGTTTTTTTCAAGACTGAAGAAGTAATATCATATTTCTCTTACTTCAGAGTAAAATTAATCAGTGCAATATGAGATCTTGCTGTCATACAAATCCAGGATTTCTCAGCTCACTCTGTCTTCTCCTTTATATGGAAAAGGGCAATTATTTTATTTTTAAAATACGGCCTTAAGATTATTTTTGAGCTCCTGTTGTTATACCTGTATAAAATTCTAGACATTATATCAGAGGTGAAATCTAAAAATTATTGCCATCGGTTCTGCGGGCGTGGCATGGGCGTGGCTTGGTGGGCGTGGCCAAGTTGATGTCATGCATGTCACGTCATTCTGCCCAAGCTAATTTTGGAGCATTCTCTTGCCCCACTCTCCAGCCTGGAGGGCTTTGCATCCCCCCCCCACTAATCCTCCATACAAACCGCCCACCTGGTTTCTGCAAAGGCAGACCTCCCCTGTAGGGAGATTCAAAGAGGGGAGGGGAATGCTGCAGAAAAAGGCAGTGCGGAAAGCAGGCAAGCATGGCAGAGATGCGGGGAAGGAATTAGGTTGCTATCTCCCTTTCTCACAGCTGTGCCATGCTTGCCTGCCTTCACAAGGTAGCCACGGGGACACCAGGAAGGCAGCTCAGAAGACAGGCAAGCATGGCAGGGCTGCGGGAAAGAGGGATAGCAACCTAATTCCTTCCCTGCTGCCCTGCCATACTTGCCTGCCTTCTGCATTGTCTTCTGCTTGCCTGCCTTCACAAGCTGGCCACAGGGACACCGGGAAAGCAGCACAGAAGGCAGGCAAGCATGGCAGGGCTGCAGATCGGTTTGGGGGCATGGCCAGCCAGTGATCGCTACCAGTTCTGCGAACTAGCCCCAATCTTCACTACCGGTTCTACCGAACTGGTCCGAACCGGTAGCATTTCACCCCTGCATTATATAGCCACTGCTGGTTTATTAGTGCAATAGAGTTTCAAGTGACAGATCCTCAGAACGCTTCAGGAAGTTAACTGATATCCATGGAAGTTAACTGATAGTGACATCTACCAAAGATGGTTCTCTGATTTCTTCCTGTTTGAAGGCAGTCACTGTGAATATAGCAGTAGAGAAAATAAAGCAATTATTATTAGAGGAGACTTCTATGTATAGAGGATATTTCCCTTCTAACACAGTTAATAGGAGACCAAATATATTTAAAATTCAGTTCTCAAATTCTGATTTCTGATATTTGCGTATATATTATTACATTTATTTCTAAACTATCAGAAAATGAATGTATTTCTGTTATTTTATTTTATTTTTGGGGAAAAAAACCACATGCATTTCAATCTCAAATTTAAGTTTAATTTTTTAAATGGAAGCAAAATTATAATGGAATTGTGCATTCAAAAAAACAATAGCGAAAAATTTATTCCCATCCAAGGAGAGCAATGTGTTTTCTTGCTGATGGAGGATAGTCCAAATCTGGGTGGGATTTGTAGGTTCAAGATGAAAAGTTTTGCCTGTTTCTGCTTACATTTCACCTTTCTGTCTTCTAGGTTAAATGTAAAACTTTGGAAAGTGACTTAAAGTGAGTCAGATCAATAATTCAACTAGCACAATGCAATTTACATCATTTGGCAGGAGTTTGGCAACAATTTAGACAAGAATCTTTTCCAGTTTGACTTAGTGATGTTAGGGAATACTCATAGGAGTGATTTTCATGAAAAGTATGTGATCCATCGCTGACATAAGAGCCACTGGCCATTTTCATTCAAGAGATTCCTCAATGATTCAGAGGCTGGCTTCAAACGCTTTGTTCAGGAAAATCATAGTAAATAGTTAAGTACACTATGTGTCCAATATTATAGATAGTCATGCAAAATAGCCACAGTGTCCTTATAGTTCTCAGTAGCATTGATGAAACTTCATTATTTGTGTATGCAGAATAACCAGTAACTTTCTTGTGCTCCAAATTATTATATACCTCCTGTTATGTGTAGGAGCCCAGCTGTATTAAGAAGATTAGATTAACTTCTAACTACCACAAAAGTAGTAGAAACATGATGCCTTCTACTTTTTGGCAGTTAGATAGGTTTAACACCCCAGCAATTGTATTTTCCTTTCATCGTTTTCCTTTGTTTTATTCTAAAAGGAGCAATGGTTATCTAAACTTGAAGTAGATAGTAAATTATATATATATCTAATATATTTAATAAGTATACTACTGAGAACACTTAAAAAACACTTTTATATATTGTTCTGAAAATATGTCAGATTGCCTTTTTTTAAAAATTCTAGTCAATTACTTTAAATATGTTTCATTGGTACATTCATCAGGCTTCAGGCCTTAGATATATGTCTGAATTTGAATTGAACAGATAACATTTTTGCTAAAATCATTTATATCCTTCAAATGTACTAAGTTCTCTGTTCTCATCTTTTTCATCTGTGGAATTTTTAAAAAATATCTATGTTGGTCTAAAAGCCAATGAATCCATATATGATCATATCTTTGCCCTGCTGTCCATTGTGATCTACTATCATATCTACACATAATGAATCCTAACATGTTTTGGATCTATTTAAATGTATAATATTTTACATTTTACAGTGTTTTTTATTGGAATTTTAATGTACCATATTCACAAATGCTTACAAGTCACAGTATAACTTTTTTCCAGTGTAATAACTTCATTATAAACCCTCTGTTTAGTTGATTTATATCGCCAAACAACCTTTACTATGAGAATTCTACGACTGAAATGAAGTAGTAAATATTGTATTGACTTTTACACTCTGCTAGCTTTTTCAGTGAGATTCATAGTTTCTAGTAAGTGTTTAAACACTGTAGTTACATGTGAAATACTGCTTCCATGATTACTTTTCTTTTTGAATAAATAAGCTACTATTTGCATACCATCTCTTCAAATTTATTTGCTTTCCTTCAGAATGTAAAGATATCATCTTATTTTCTATTTTTTAATTTTTATTATATTTATATAACCAACCATCTCATAAAAGTGACTCTGAGTGGCATACAGTGCTTAATAAAAAAATAAATACATAAAACAGTCCAAAATAAAAAATATAACTATAAAAATGATAGAAAACAGGAAATAATACTAACTGGAATAAGAGAGTGACACCAAATCTCTCTTGTATCCTGGCCCACTAGGCCTGATAACACAATCAGATCTTGAGGGACTTTCAGAACATTGGAGGGAATGAAGCTGATGTTGCTTCCAGGGGGAGAAGATTCCACAAATCAAGCCGTGGAACAAAAGGCCCGCCTCCTGGGACCCACCATGCCCTGGCAGATGGGATACTAGCATACCTTCTTTGCCAGACCTGATAGGGTGAGCAGATGTAATGAGGAGAGGCATTCCCTCAGGTAACAAGGTCTTGTGCCATGAAGGACTTTAATGTTCAAAAGCAGCTGGACCTGGAAGCAAACTGGCAACCAGTGTGAAGCAGAGGTGTAATATATACTATTCTAGCGGCACATATAACTTGCCCTGCTCCACAGCATTTTGCACCAGTTGAAGCTTCCAGATACTCAGAACACCCGACAGAAATCTAACCAAAAAGTGACTAAGGCACGACTGACCATGAGCATAGTTCCCCCCCTCCAATCTAGTCATAGGCATAACTGGCGCACAATAACAAAGCTGTGCAAACAATTGTGAGTTCAGGAGAATCCCCAGATGATATGCAATGTATAACTGAAATATTCCCAGAGACTTTGCTCTCTCTATAACCTGAGTGATAAGAGTTATACAGTTTTGCAAGATCTGTCTTCCTGCCATAACATTTATCAAAAGGTGCACCATATTATACAAACAAGCTTAACAACTCAAGTAGCAGCTTGGGCATAGCTAATTTCAGGCACATATTTGGCCTTTCTTCAGCTTTTTTCTGATATCTTGTTCAGATTTCTTTTGTACTTGTGTGGAAATAATAGATTGCAGCTATCTTGTTTTTGCTTTTAAACTGCAAACCTGAGTGCAGGTCCTGTGTTATTTTTTTTGTTTTGTGTACAACGCCTAGTTACTGTAGGCACTTGAGAAATAATTAAAAATGGCAAGGCATTTATTACATAGGAGGGGTGGCATTCTGTGTTCTGTCTTGGAAATGGCACTGTGGGAAAGATTATAAAGAAACAAATGCATTCTTGGCGACTGTTTCCCCATCTCTAGAAAGTCTATATCACGTTTGCAAAGAAAAATAGAATTTTGTCTGAAGGTGGCTAAGAATGCAGTTGCTTTCTGTGCTTGCTACATGCATATATGTAGCCACCTTTACATTTAACTAGAGTTAAACACCTTAGCCCAAAAAATTAATCTCGCCTTTCTATTTTATTCCAATTTAGACCCGTAATTATATGCACAGAAGGCCAAGTGAGACTGAATGGTTGGCTAAGGGTTTTCTTTTTTCTTTTTAAACATCTTTATTGAAGTTTCAAAATGTTTAAAAATAAGACAAAACAACAACATACAAAACAACTAAAATACATATATACAACTTACATGGCTAAGAGTTTTCTTAACTAACCTTGTGGTTGAATGAAATTTTATATTGAAAGAAAGCACTTTTTTGTGGTATATCATTTACTAGCAGGTTCCCGTGCTTCGCTACGGTGACTACAGTACTACCCTTTCTCTTTTCTTTCACTTTCTCTCTCTCTCTTCCTTCCTCCTTCCCTTCCTCCCTCTCTTCCTTCTT